>JARGXW010000779.1:0-61711 GCA_029204085.1 Mycena sp. CBHHK59/15
TGTGCACCCAACACTACTGCAGCCAGCTCTACCCATACCCTCATCCACCCTGCTCCCGACTCCAACTAAGCCCATCCACCAATTCCACCCAATTCCACTTGCCAGCAGCATCTATTAACTTTGCACCCCCACACACTGTGCCCACACTTGTCTCCCCGCCCTGCTGTGCACTGCCTCACTGTGTACATATGCAGGGGAACCCGTGCAACTCAGGCACAAGCACGCAAAGGAGTCGGGCATGTGCTCAGGTGCTCCCCATGCCCACCTTCCTCCAGCATGATGGTTGTGCCTGGGACGTTGGTATGCCAACACCATGCACAGGCAAGGTCAAAAAGCAGGTGAAGAAGGTGCATGGGGAGTGAGAGTGTGTCAGCACCAGAGGCTCATCCTGACCCCATGCCTGATTTCTCCTGAGTTGAAAGCAGTGCAGCTGTTTGCCATTGTTATATACCGAGCCGAAGGAAGGACTAGATAAGAGGCTCTGGAACCAGAACCGGGAACTGGAGGATCAGAACTTCCGGAAAGTATATGGGGGATAATGCAAGCACCACAGGACAGTAGGATGTGCATACTACTGAGGCCAGAGAAGGAAGGAAGACCGGGGAATTAACTGGAGGACAACTCAGTGCGAAGCGGAGAGCAAAGCAACGTTAATTATCAAACTGAAGTACATGGCATATGTAAGGGGCTTATATAGCTAAGTCCTAATTGTAATCCTAAAAGGGTTAAGTCAGGTGACCTGTCGGACATAACAATAATACGAGTCCCAAAGAGGATGTAGTCTCCCTAGTCAGACCATAAAATAAGTTTTTTTTTTTGTGGCGGAGTAGAAAAAACTTGTTTATGGTCTGATTTCGCTCGCGCACCAAATACCGTAGGTCGACCTTCGGGCACCTCGGAGGCCGAATCGGGAAGGACCTTCCTTATTGGGAAGGCCTGCCTCAAGGCACGTGCAAAAACTCGGAGCCTTTGGGAAACATTAAGACCTTCTATGGGTAACAGAACACTTGAAAAGCAGAGGTCTATGCATCTCAGACACTTTCAGCATTTCTGGTAATTTCTTGAACCTGAAAATATGTCGAAATCCTCGCTGAATGGTTATGTTTGGTGTTCACGTGACTTCGAAACACGAGCTACGGTTAAGACCCATCAAACGAATCTAGACTAAAGAGGATGGAGAAGTGATGTCGGAGAATTTGACAATAAGAACATGGATTATAAAGACAGGTAAACGGGAAACACTCAGTAATCCTTCATTGCGTAAAAACCCGATGATCCGCACTGGGTCCGAAGATATTCCGTCCGGTTCCGGGTTCCGGTACCGGACATGGACTGGAAAGTCAAGGACCGGAAAAGCATGGATATAACAGCCATGCTGCTCTGAGTCAGGAGAAATGAGAGCTGTCTGGGAGCCATGGAAGTGTGCCTGTGACGATATCTGCCCCAGCTGGATTGAGTCAGGATGGATCTGGATGGTAGGTGTTGTGGGGAGATTCCGAGTGATGGAGCATGAGGGAATCATGTGTTGCATGCAGGGACACAACATAGGCTGGAGGAAAGGCTCTATGTAGTTGGATAATGGAATACATGCAGGTCTGTCCATTTGTATTGTCGCTAAATTGATTATTGAAGCATTGGCATTGCCTGTCTCGAAATATTCCGAGGTGGCTGTGCTCAGGATATTTGATAAGATTATCTTAAGTCCTTTTCTTTCAATCTTTGAATGCAAGGGCAAGAAGAAAATTTTGGGCCAGTGGATATAATCATATATTCAACACTTCTGTGTTACATAAATAACTATCAGAAAAGTAAAAAATTCAACTACATCTGCCACGATTTAATGCCCAACAAACAACCAATATATCTCTGTTGATTCCATAAGTCCCTTTTGGATTCTTATCAATGGTAAGATGTGTCATGATATGCCTTGGTTCAATGACACAGAGCTGTGAGGATGGAGCAGCATCAACTGCGGCCACAGAAACATGTAGCATAGATACAAATGGTGTTCTTGCTGCTAATGATTTGGGAGGGTCTTGTGTGTGCAGACAAGGATGAATATCTACATATGATTTTGGAGTGGCATCTGCCATATCTCCTTGATAAATCCAGTGAGTGGTGTCAAGCCAATGGGATTTTTGAATTGAATGCCACTGTTTCCTTGATGAGATTTGTGGCAACTGAAAGTCAGACCATCTGCCTTGAATTGATATGGTTGCATTGCCCATGGATATAGAACCCAGGATCCAGTAGGATGGGTATCTGATCTTATGAATTCCTGGGTTGTCCAGTGGAGTTTAAGTATTCCCAGAGCATAGTGTATCTCTCTTGTGACAAATCTTTGGTTGCAACTAGAATTTTTGCAACCTCAGAGCCATCCAAGGGCTTCAGAAGACTGTTGGAATGAGATTACTCCTTAGGTTGAAGGATCTGAGCCAATTGACCCACAGGTGAATCAGTTTGAAAATGCTGATCATTCAAATTTGCCTCCAGACACCCACAGCAGCACATTTGGTGTAACATGGTCAAATCCATGTCATCTGAATGTAGGAAAATTTGTGTTAATCCACATACAGCTCTGACAGCTAGTCTTGGCTTTGCCAAAGTTTAAATGTTCACCTGGAAACTCACTGAGAATTGCAAAGAGGCCCCCAAAATCTCGAGAGGTGTCTGTTATGCATGGCAAAGTGGTGGTTTGGAACGGTATTGAACTTGGGAAACAGTGCCACATAGAAGAACGGTATTGAACATAGTGCACCACGTATTGGTCTACTTCCACATCAGAGGTGGAATAGGATGACATAATGTTTGTGCTTGCCACAAGGTTGTAAAAGTTGCCAAGAAGCGTATTTTCAATATCATCTTTTTCCCATCAGATTTCAGGTATAACAAGTGGGACGATCACACTGAAAAGGATCAGAAGTTCCTGGCCTTTCAACTTTCCATGCTTTGCCTCCCCAAGATTTGTTGGTGGCCGACTAACCCAGGTAGGAAGTGCAATGATACGCCTACAGTGCAGCTGAGAGCAGAGCTAAAACAAAAATAAAATGATGTGGATGGCCACTCTGAGGGCAGTGGTTCTGATGTGGCATGCGAGAGTGTTCAGTGAGAGTCACTAAAACGGGTACTGTGATGGGAAATCAATTCAGGCATGATGCAGAGAATAACAAGTTGAATAAATGCAGCAAGTGACAAAGGCTGCACAGGATCAATGTGGGAGATGACGAGGGACACGGAGGACAATGGAGGACAACGGAGGACATGAGAGGGCAAGAGAGAGCAGACCTAGAGTCTGAACAACACAGGGAATTTTTGTTATTTTGTCTGTAGAACTACCTACATTTTATAATACAGGAGACACAGGTATGAACAAATAAAATACTAAGCAAATAAAAATGAAACAGCCTGAACATCGCCACAACAGGGGAGTAATGGAGGGGAGCACATGGAAAGTAGGCCAAGAAAGTCCGAATTAAATTGAAAAGGCTGTATAGATGAGTAATGACACCGAAAAAGTGGAAGAAAAAATTTAGTTCAGGGGTGCATATGTTTTGGTTGGAATGCAGTGTGTCGGAGTGGCATTGGTGCCAGTGCTGCTGTACTGGTTGGGGAAAGCGCTGGTGTTCGAGGTTGAACTCGGGTTGATCTGGTAGCCCTGCCATCTCAGTCAATCAGCCCAATCAGTTCGATTACACAGCTAGATCCGAACGGTGCTTATCAGCAATGTCTCCAATGTAGGCATGGACCATCTCCAAGTACTGCACTGTAAATGTGAAGGCCTTGTTGATGTCACCAGCACCTGGAAGGTACTCATTATCTTCCTCATCCTCATCCCCAAAGTAGAGAAAGGTGCTTGGAGTAGGTGTGGTGGAGGCTTTCCCTTCAGACTTGTTTCCATCAAGTTCCATTGCTGAAGGTGTTCTGGGAACCCCCTGGTTCAGAGCTGTAACTATGCTCCTCTGCTGCCAGATCATCAAGCTCCTGTGACAACTCTGAAGTGTCTGTATCAGAGAATTCTTCTTCATCCTCTAGCTGCTTTCCTGCCTCCTTCAATTTCTGCACTTTTTTCATGTCACATCCAATTCCCCAAAGCATTTAAAGGTGGTTCTCCAGTATACCTTCAAGCCAATTATGCATAAATCCCAGCATAACATGTTGGACTGGATCCCAGTGTAAAAGTTCACACATGGGCGTCCAACAAAGTCCGTAGCTTGAGCTTCTTTAGCTGTTATAGTGACTGCATTTTTCCAAATAACACCTTGAGCTTTCACTTTGGACCCATGACAATATGTTCAGGACTCATAGTCAAGACAATCAATCTGGTCTGCATGAAGCTCACAAAAGGAGCACAATAGTTCTGCATTGTGAGCCAGATATCCTGCAACCTTGCAGATTGCTGGCCCCATTATTTTTCATATTCTTCAGCCAGCTTGGAATGTGCATCTTCCTTCTCATGAGCTGATCGTGTTGATGCACTAACATTCTTGCCAGGCTGGACTATTCCATGGATAGCTACAGTCTTCTTGAATCAAGAGGAGTAGACACAGACAACCATGGTGGGGATTTGAGAAGAGATATAGCAACTCTGGTGAAAAACCGGACATCAATCATCAAATGTTTCCAAAAATGGCATATCTAATCAAAGATGCTGTGTCAATCAAACTGCCATACCACCTGCAGAACACCTGGAGGAACAACTGCAGAACACCTGCAGGAAGAACTGCAGAACACCTGCTGATCACAGGCTGATCACCAGATTTTACTGCAGTTCTAAATTAACTGCACTGGGTTGTGCCACCTATGTCGGTGATCTGAGGTTCCCCCACTGAACCTGGAATTGGTCCAGGAGGAATATCCTCATCGTCATCATCATAATATGGAGAATCCTGCTGTAGCAGACTTTGTGATACTTCCTCGAGCTGTTTCTAGAGGTGATGACTGGTGCCAGTTGAGGCTGTATTCCAGTCAAGGGCTCATCCTCGTCGAACCTGACATGTCTCGAGGTTATAATTTCACCATAAGTTCCGTCTTTGTTGATCACCAGCAGATCATATGCTTTGCTGTTTTCATGATAGCCAACAAATATACAGCGCTTTGCTTTGTCTCCAAACTTCTGTTTGTGACGCTTCTCCTTTGGAATGAGTGGGTGGTTATCTGGAAGAGGCTTGTCGAAGACCATCTTTTGGACTTGTCCGCCACGGCCATGCGGGTTATCCTGGGGAATAACTGTGTCCCGCATCTCCGGAACCTTACCTCCGGGACCAACATTCATTTTTGTTGCCGTTAACGCGTTTTTGGCAAGGCTTCCATGGGCGGACGAGTTGTCAAACACCCAGTGGATGATAGCATTGGGAAAAAGCCGACGCGCAATCATAATAGCCTTGGCCATCTGCCGGTATTTTCATTGATGTGCGACAGTAGATTATTCATGAACCACTTACTTGCGCAATCATCTGCTCCATGTTCCAGTATGCGTCGCCACCTGGCTTGTTGTCTGGATAAATGACAGTGGTTGAGCTCGTGAAAGCTAAGCGAAGTTCAGCTGCGAGTTTCTCGTTTTCGGCCACCATCTCGTCTGTAAGGTCAAGCAGCCCATAGCGCTCGCATAAAAAGGCGGAAATCATGATCAATCGACCATGACCCTTCTTCTTCAGGACCTGCTCGCCGGGCTTGAGCCAATAGTGGTTATTTTTGTAGTCGTTTGAATGAACTGTCGACTCATCGTGAACAATGACCACATGCTCTTGCTCATTGTCGCCAAGCTCCAGGAGGATTTCTGCCATATCGGGCTTGCTGTATTGCGCAAGGAATGGTTCGATAGCCTCCATTAGGGATGGGCACGGGTCCGGGTCCGGGTATGAAACAGTCAACCCGGACCCAAACCCGGAAAACCCGGACCCAAACCCGCGGGTCTACGGGTTGTCCACGGGTCGTCGGAATTGGATCATGCCTGCCGAAGCTTGCCGGCACAGTTTAACACCTTCAAAACTGAAATATGCTCACTAATTGAGGTTTTTTAATGCATCGGGTGCTTAACAAAACTTTGGAGTACCTCTCATAGCTGTGAACCAGGACACTACGCGATCCAAGAGACTGGAAGCAGCCTGGAGGTTGTAGGCCTGGTTGTTTACGCTCATGATGAGGTGTATCTGATACACAGTGAGGGTCGGCCATTTTTATTCAAATATGACACACACTTTTGACAGATGGTATTGCACAAAGCCTTCACCGAGCTGAAGGCAAATCGAGCGGGCACCCTCCTGGTGGAATGCCAATTCCACAACCTGCGTGATTGGGAACATGTCATCCAGACATGGAATGGCTTCGCCTGTGGTCAAGATTATCTCCGAAATGGTAGTCGGCTCCATTCCGTCAAAGAGCCATTTTTTGATACTGTTTTTAGGCAGGATACGAGGAAGCTGATTGTTTCGAATGATGTCGGCGGCGCCAGCAACTGTTATGCTGGCAAAGTATTCGGCAGAAAACCGTGTATGCGGGTGGGGAGTCGTATATGCTGCAAAGGACATGGTGGAAGCAAAAAGGCAAAGCAGATAACAGGCATGACAAGGTGCAATTTGCCTTGTGGTTACCGATCACCGATCGAGATACTCTACCTTTTCAAATCGACAGGGGGTGTGACCCGTGACTCGTTGAAACATTTTGACAATTTGACATCAGGTCCCACAACAATCGATGATGATGGAGATATAGCGATGGCTGGTGAGTCAGATGACTTGGAGGGTTGGGAAGATGAAGTTCGGGACCTCAAAAGTCAAGAACCTGTATCAATATAAAAGTCGGTGATAAAATAGATGTATGTTGTGCGCATAGAGCTATGATTCAGATGATCCCAAGATAATTATTTTGCTCTCAACAATTCTTGAACGAAGTCCTAGACTGAGAAATTGTGGATGCGACACAAAGTTGTGGATTGAACGAAGTTTGAAAGAGACGGCCATGATTTTTTGCGACTCTTAATGCAGCTCTGAGACGTCCCATCCGAGGCAACCAGCGGTAAAAATCCGCCAGAGCTGCAAACAGAACAGTGTTGCGATAATTCTGCTCTTTGCGCGCGGTTTTAAGGGACGCGACTTCCAAAGCTTCAAGCTCAGCGGGCTCTTTAGAAGCAGCGTCATCCAAGACCGTGTCCACCCAGTCTGCAATATCGTCGGCAGCGACAATTGAGTCAACAGCCGCATCTCCTTCGCACGATCTGGCGTCCTTCTCGAGCTGCTCGGGCGGAACCTCCAGATCTTCCAGAAGCTCGGACTCAACCGTGAATTCCGCTTCTCCGTGAGCAGGGTCGAGTGCAGATGAGGAAGGGACAGATGCTGATGTATCAGGTGAAGGATCATGGGTTTTAGCTCGTTTAGACGGCGGGAATTGGGGATCGACAGGCAGGGAAATGATCTCGATGTCATCAGAAGAGATGGAAACGGTGCGAGGGCGCTTGGCCGCGGACTTGGAGAACATGCTGGCTAGATCTTGTTGCTTCCAAGCAGACTGTGATCCGGATCCCTGCGCTTTTAGGGCTTTGATTTGGCGGTCAAGTTCAGTCGCAGAAATGTTGAGAACTCCGTTATTGAAGTCGTCTCGGAGTTTCTTCGACTTTTCTTGAATGCTTCGCTTGGAGGGGCCACCAACATTGTATGAACCTCTTTTCTTTCCTGAGAACAATAAAATAAGCCGGATCCAACACGAAAAAAAAGACTCACCCTTCTGGCTATCCATCTGTCCTCCTACACGCATCTCGGCACTCCGCATCTCAGCCACCCGCCGCTTTTCTGCCGCCTGCTCTCTTCTGACAGCCAGCTTTGATAACCTCTCCTCATAGGTGATTGGCAGTAGTTTCCCCAGCTGCTGCGTCAGTCTCAGCAGCCTTTGCCTTCGGTTTCGTCGCCCTGGGAGCCGCCGTGCCAGAATTCCGGGCCCTCAGTGCGTGGGCCAACATCTCCGGATCTGCTGCGTCTGCATTCCGAGTGGCCTTCATGACACGTCCATTCCGGGTGCGCACCGCCTCGTGGGTGTCCACAGCTTCATTTTCCTTTCCCTCTGTGATCCCTCCCAAGACCGCACGCTTCGGAGGTGTCAAAGATGCCTCTGCACCAGCCTCCACACGCAACTCGGCAGGACCAACGGGAGCAGGATCTCAGAGTTCTGTCTTGCCTGGTTCTTTTATTATTCTATAAAAAGCCAGTGTCGCATGCTCGTAGCTGTTCTCTCTGGTAGCTTTACAGCTCTTTGCGGAACTTAGGGCGCGGCCGATTTTTTTTTCCTTTTTGAGCTGTTTTTGATCATTTCAGCCAGAACAGCTGTTCTGACCTCAATTCTCAGTGTACGTTTCTGAAAACTATATGAGCAGAATCACACGACAATTCCGCAGGGCATGACGTCCTCAGAATCTTTCCATACCGCCGGTAGTAATTATAATATATTATTTTGCATGTTTTGCGGAGATCATCTCTTGTGTCGTGATTTGAAGGTTGTGTGGGATGTTGTATAGCTCTAAAAACAATTATTTGGATGGCGGAGGGCACACCATCCTCGTAATTGAGGCATGGCACCAGATCACATTGACTTCTGAGTTCAGTAAATGACTGCCTTTCCATTGGATTAAAAGGAGCATATTGGGGTGGCAGGGCATTGATGAGGCATTGTAAAGGATATGGGAGTCATTCGGACAATAAATACACAAGAAGGCGCTATATTCTGTGCTTATTCTACACCGAAAAAAATTACCAAGGAACACAGCCACCCTTAAGTTAAGCGCTTAATATGCCCTTAATATTAAGGGCAAATTAAGGCCTAAGGCCTTAACAAGAATTTTTACCCTTATTAACCCCTTAAGTTCCAACACTGTTTGTGGGTGCTTAATAATAATAATAAATAACTAAAAAAGGAAAGAGAAAGAAGGAAAGAAAGGAGAGATTCATACCTCCCACAGGACCAATCTACCTTCAGACAGGCAACTTCAAGAATTTGTTGTCATTTGAGCTCTCAGTGTGGCCGCCAGGCACTTGTTTGCATCCAGGGAGGGTGTCAAATATGCCAAACATAGACAAATAATTTCATCGATTTAATACACTCCTTTGCTTTTGTTGGACGACATCGACATGGATCCCCTCTCCCAGAACTACCTAAAGGTCAATTTGATGATATACCAGATGAAGATGCTTTGTCTAACCTTTCACCACTCAAGGCCCAACCCAGCAGACCAGCAAAAATAGTATCCCCCCCTATAAGGTCACTGATGGCTGGCCAAGATACGGCATCTGCCACTCGGCGAGAGGCTGCGAGTTGCCTCCGATTAAATCACCAAGTACAAACTGTTCATGATACTCTGTCCATTGCAAATCGGAAAACAGTTGTGGCAAGAAAGCCACACCAGGTAAACCCGTCGGGAGTAGGCCGCAAGAACTGTGGCTGCCCTTTGTGTTACCATGATCGAACACAGTGTGATTGTCAAAATCCCGGAGAATGCATTGAAACTGCCAAAATTCTGATCGACAGCATTTTGCCGAAGTGGAACCCAACCATTGCCAATCTAGATTTGTGCAATGAGTTAGCCCTCACAGATGAAGAGGTGGAGCTCAATCAAAACCCGATAGAACTGGACCAAGTTACTTTTGATGGCACCGGCTGCCTGTAGTATTCCTCGCTTACGACTCGCCGATTCAGCTCAGGCACCAATTGGAGATTCATCGGCGATTCATCTAGATGGATCGTAGATAGTCCCCTTCTATTTTACTCAAACTAACTCGATTGTTGACTACCTTCAGGACGGGGAAACTCCCTAGGCCAAAGCACACACTGCCTGTGTAATGTACGACTGAGATTCACCGAAATTAATGAAGCCCGCTCCCCGAAGCCACCGCGTTAGCCGAAGCATATGGTCCGAAGGGTCGCCACTTTTTTTGTTCTTTGCCCACCCGACATTTAACTTGAAGCCATATTAATACGGCAACTATGGCCAGAACTTTCTACTCAGTGAAGGACAAATGTATTCGTAAACTTTGAGACTAGACCAGCTCCGAGTTCGAAGCCCTGTCTTACTCTACTTGTGCCTCATTTGCAGATTCTGTCTGGTAGCGGGCCGTGCCGCTTGTCGGCCTTACCCGCTTTATTGGTAGGAGAGACGCCGAGTACATGTCACCATTCTTATGCAACAGGTTCCGTTCATCAGCTCAATGCCAATACCCACCCTGCAAACCTTCTGGTTGGAGGCATCACACTTTCTGGTAACAGAGACTGCAAAAGTCACATTTACCGCTGTTCCATTTGCCAGCAGCTCAAGTCGCATCCCATCTCGTGAGCTAATTTCACTAGATTTTCATGTTTATATTGATATTATATGCAGAACTGTGTGCGGCCACATTTTTTGTTATGTCTGTATTCGTCATGCACTAGACACCAGTTTCAAGTGCCCGATTTGCGGCTCAATGATTCACCATCCCCCGCATCGTGTTCACGATTTTGAAGAATCTTTGGCGGCATCTTATTCTACCCAGCCAGATAATACTAAGGTCAACTGGGCAACTGTGTGGAAGGGTCTCAAATTCCCTCAGCAGACTTGAACACCAAGTTCTTGTAGTTATCAGGGTGCAGTAGGTACATTGTTCTAATAGAAGTGGTTGAAGAAACAGTTAGTGGGCTCTGCCGCAACGCGCGCTACAATTGTTATTGCACTAAGTCAGATTGAATCGTCACGTGAATTCTATTGGCCTTTTTCAGTCTTGTTTTCAGTACTCAAGTTCTCCTAGGCTCGTGACCAACCGCTTCACCATCACGTGGCTACGCTTTCACGGTTGGCGAAGCGGCTGGGACAGCTGGGCGACATTTTGGCTGAGCCCACCAAATGTGATTTTGTACTTAGAATCTGAGAGCTGTGAATTTTCAGAAAAAGTGTAAAAATTGATATGGGGAAAGTCGCGTATTTTTCAATTCTAAGATGAATGAGCGCAACATGTTTTTCTAGCTGGGTGGAAGGTGCTTGACATCGTCTGCGCACGGACCAGTAAATTGCCCTGTTTCGTTCTTAAACAAACACCGGCAAGCAGCGGCCCGTCCAATGGTTTCCCTTATAGCCCGGCAAACACGTCTAAGTACCCAAGCACTAATTACGCTAAATAAGCACTGCCGAGGAGGTTATTAATCCGCAGTGCTTTAGAGGGTACTCAGCTTGAGGGTTTTTGAAACACTACTTCGGCTTTTACTCTAGTGTTGGCAAAGTTCGGTTCAGAAATCGGTTCGAACCTGAACCGAACTGAACTGAACGCGAGGTTCAGCGGTTCGGTGTTCGGGATGAAGGCATTTTTTCCGAACGTGTTCGAACCCCGAACCGCAAAAGCCCTGTTCAGACAGATTTTCTGGAGTTTGGAGTGGAATATTACCACTGAAATCTTTACTTACCTTCTATTTTGTTCCACGAGTGATTTCAAGGGGCCTTCGTGATTCTTTGACCCTCGACGATGCGAAATGGTAGGTATGGCATCAAGGACTTCGAGGAGATGGAGGAGGGCGAAGATGACACAGATACTGCCCACCTCCGCTTGTAGATCGAGACTTACATTGATCTTGATGCTCCAAAACTCAAGGCGCAGTTTGTTTCGGACCAGGAGAAACCTCAGCCCGAGGTTCCTGTGGCTGCAAAAAAGCCGAGCCAGCAGCCGAGCTCGAAGTGGACGGCGACAGACACCGATTGGGATGCCGCAGCCTGGTAGGAGTTGAATACACATTAAATACATTAAATACAGTGTTAAATACACGTTTAATACGTATTATACGCCAAATTTTTCGGGCCGGCGTCGCTGGTATTTAATGTATTAAACGAGCCCTACATTTCAAACGAAGGGCCTATTGGCCACGAGGAATTATACAAATGTATAATACCTTCCAGACCCAGCACTAATTTGGACCCAGTGTCGACTGCGTATGGGTAAGTTCCGCAAAGAGCTGTAAATAGCGTTCAAACACCGTTCAAAAAGCAGCATCCAAGGAATGGCCGTTGAAGGATTCGAACCAAGGACCTCTAGCACACATCCCTCAGAAGACGAGTCATAACCACTGAGCCAATGAGAAGTGATGGCAAGGCTTACACTACATCTTCATGCCCTCAGGCCTCAAGCCCAAGCTGCAAACGGCCCTATTGTACTCTCCTCAGACGGCCCCACTGTATGGTGGCGGACGGAACTTCGTGACAAGTTTCAGTCCCGATTTGGTAATTGTAACTACTCCTTGAGGTTTCAACCCAGTATTCCACAAACGTGGAATTAGGGCCACAATAGACCCCCCTATCATCCTGTCGGAGTAGAACTTGAGAAAGTACATTTCATGTTTTTCTCGGGGCGAAATCGCGTTTTTGATTGCGGATCACCGGTCCGGTGGCTGTGCTGCACTACGCGCTGCCTTTCAGGTCTGTGGCAACTTAGTCAGAGGCGGTATAATACTTGAATTGAAGATGACAACACACTTGATGTAAGGAGATTGACACCATTTCTCCAACGGATATGCAGAGTCTGCCCAAACCCATTCATTGGGCTCAAGTAAAACATCCCGCTGCTGTGGAACACGTGTCTCTAGCCATGCAGAATTGTCGTATGTTCGGGTTCCATTTCGGTGTGATACTGTCAATCAACATCTTGGCAGTTTCAATACATTGCCCCGGATGGTCGAAGTCCAATAGTGTTCAATCTCGAAGGCATAGTGGGCAGCCACAATTTTTCCGTCCTATTCCTGAAGGATTTATCTGGTGAGGTTTCCTCAGGTTTATTGTTCTTCGTTTTGCGATTGTAAGGACGTCTCGAACCGTTCTGACTTCATGGTTCAATCTAAGGCATCTTGCCGACTCCCGCCGCTTAGCTCGTTGGTATTCGTGTTTCCTGATACTTGGATGTCTCCAAATTGGCATGCTGAGTTTGACTTCGTCGTCTATTGACGACGCTGTAAATTTCAGGTTGTACTTTCGTGCTGTCAGAATCATTCGTTTAATTTCGTCGGGTAGAGGTGTCCTGTTAGATATCAGGACATGGATATCCTGTAGGAATATGTTCAGAATTTCCCCGGGTCTAAGGTTCAAGTAGCTATTTTCCAGGAAGTTCTCCAGGATATAGTCCACGAAATAACACCACAATGGACGCTCTTCGCCCTGTGTAAGATAAGCTTGTAGCATCCAAAGGTCAATTGCTTCATTTCTTGCGGTTATGTCTAGAATTTTCTCCCTGCCCTCAAGGAGGTCGAGAGTCATCGTCTCGTGTGCCACCCGAGCGGGCTTTCCTTCCCATAGGAAGATGTGTTCAATTCGGATCAGTGTTTCTTCAATTTCCTGCGGCATGCCTTGTACTCTGGTCAAGTACTGGGTTCGACCTCCGATGACCATGTTTATGATGTGCCGCTTGCCCTCAAGACTTGGTGTTGTAACTCTCCATCCTTCAAGGCCACTGGCAATTTTTTCAATCACTGCTGGCCAGGGTGTAATGTACGGGACCGCATTCCCGATCCACGCTCCTAACATTCGGCATGTCTGTCCATCTGGCAAGATTTTAATGGACTCCGAGATTCCACCAATATGGTCTCGGTTATTTATCCGTCCTTCGCGTAGCACCTTTTCTCAATACCGAGCACTCCCAAAGGGAAGAATTACCGTTTTATTTTGATTGAACTTCGCTGTCGAGGCGGCACACCACAGGCTCAGAATTTCCCAGAGGGTATTTAATGAGTCTTTGGAGGCTTCGATACTTCGCGCCCAGTAGCGTCAGTAGCCGGGGTACCTTGGTCGACAAGTCCCCCGATACTGGGAGCATGGTAGCTCTCCGCCAAGGCTTGGTAGCGCCTGGTAGCCGTCACGTGTGATCTCAGTAGCGGCCGGGTAGCGCACGGGATCTGCGTGCTACCAGGGAAACTGGCGCTACCGAGGGCTAGGAGACTGAAGGTATCCAGATACATTCACGCACAATACTCGCGGCTTCCAGGGATAGGAAAACAGGAATAATTGGCATATTTGAAGAAACATAATGCATAGGCTATACATGATCCGAGTGATATGGCCTCCTTGATCTAACGGAAGAACTCATCGCTGAAAATGAAAATTTGATCGAGGAACTTGTGAAATGATCTTCAAAATCCATGAGATATGAGGCAACCTGCTGCGCGGACAATTCCTGTTGAGAAATCATTGCATAGGCGCATTTCTGGAGCATTTTTTTGGCACGAGTAGTCAGATCATCCTCGAGCGGATTGAAGTTGCCGAGGTTTTTGACCGCAAGCTCCAACATCGCAAAAGCAACATGCGTCTTGAGCTGTGATTTCGTGATGTACAGTTGTGGACAGACAAAGTCCACCAAAAAAGAAATGGATTTTTTCAGCCGAGATAAGTGCATGGATCGATAGATCTCCTCAAGGCGGTCACATCCATCTACGAATTAAGTGATTCTGTCGAGCCGTTGGTCGGCAAATCATCAATTAATGTCCGGGCCGCTCAAAATTTTGGCGGACGCTTAAAAGTTGTGAGAAAATTATGAAAAAATGCGCAATCGACGCGCCCTGTTGAACCGAATCTGATTCTAAAAGAATCTCGGAAATCCATCGAGTGGACGTGGTGCAATAAAATAATCTTTCTTGGTCACATGCCTACGGTTTGCTGGAAGGACTCGGATGAAATCAAAAATATGTCGGCCACTTCGGTTTCGGGCCACCCATTGTCAGTCACTGCCACCGCTTATGTCATCCCATCCATTGTGTCTTCGATGCCTTGCCCGATGCTCACACGCCCGTGGCGCATTGTATCTCTGTGCCTGACATCCTCCCCGATGCTCACGGCACATTTATCTTTGTTCCCAGAATCTTCCCCAACACTCACAGCGCACTGCCTAAGCCCCACGAACGATTGCACCGGCGATATATTCCCACATCGGTCATCACCATCGCCATCTCAGGGGAATATATGCCAAACTCCGCATTTTTGGCCATCTCCAGTACTGGCACTCGGATTGCCGGTGCGGGTGCTTGTTCTGCGACATAGTCCTCTTCATTAATGTTCTCAGCAGCCCTACAAACACTTACGCTGGCGATAGCCTTGCACATTCACCCGACTTCATTGCCATCTTGAAGGCACAATGGCCAAAATCCGAATTCCTGACCATCTTCAGTACTGGCACTTGGATTACATCTGCAGATGCTTGTTCTGCGACATAGACCTATTCCTGAACATCCCCCATAGCCCCAGGAATGTTCGCGCTGGCAAACATGTTCCCACGTCAGTCGTTGTCGCTGCCATCTCGGGGGGATATATGCCAAACTCTGCATTTTCGGGTATCTTCCATACCAGCACTCGTAGTTTCAGTGTGCATCCTTATTCTATGATGCCATACCTCTCGTTAACATTCCTCACATCTCTGCAACACTTACACCGGCCATCCGGTTGCAAATCTGGGGCTGTCATCGCCATCTCGAGAGCCTGGAGGCCAAAATCCACATTTTAGAATTTTCAAATGCTGATCCTTGGATTTTCGGTACACATCTCTATTCTGCATGTACTTCCCATTTTTTACATTCCCCACGGCCATACAAACACTCACACTGAAGAGAAGTTCACACGGCATCATTCCAATCTCGGATGTATATAGATCTAAATGTCTGAATACTTTTCTGATTGCACATGAGACCTATATTTGGCAACATGTCTTGTATATACTCGTCCCATGTGAAATATCGAAAAATTAGTAGACATACCTGGTAACATGATATTGGCAATGTGGAGTCTGCGTAGGTGGCGGGGGTGGACATAGATCCAGTGGCCAGCGGTCGAAGAAACAGGTACAGTGTGCTTGCACACTTGCCCCCCATGAAGCGGGCTGCATACTACAGGGAGTACAAGAGCAAATCCGAGCCGTGGGACTCCTCCAGGACACTCAATAGAATGATAATGGTCAGTTTCTCAGCTTATTCAATCATAGATCACACAAATACACAGAGCCTGAGCTGTACCTATATTCTGCTTGTTCCAGTCCACTGTTCACACGCTCCGGGTGCCATGCCTCAATTACGAGGATGGTGTGCCCTCCGCGATACAAATAATTGTTTTTAGAGCCATACAACATCCCACACAACCTTCAAATCACGACACAAGAGATGATCTCCGCAAAACATGCAAAATAATATATTATAATTACTACCAGCGGTAGGCAAAGATTCTGAGGACGTCATGCCCTGCGGAATTGTCGTGTAATTCTGCTCATATAGTTTTCGGAAACGTACGTTGAGAATTGAGGTCAGAACAGCTGTTCTGGCTGAAATGATCAAAAACAGCTCAAAAAGGAAAAAAAATCGGCCGCGCCCTAAGTTCCGCAAAGAGCTGTAACCCAAGACAAAACACAAGTCGCAAATGCAAGAATATTTAAAAATCCACTGTCAAAATTCTCGACTCCTGTGACAAAAATACAATCCGTGTTTGCTCTGTTTTTGTTCTTGTCTTTGTGGGTTTTGTTTCTGTCGCAAGCCCTCCAATCTCACTCACTCACTATTTTGTTTTTGCCCCGTGCGCTTTGTGTTCTGCTCTTCAATAACCCGGTTTTTAAATTCTGTATCTTTGTTTTTGCGGCTCCACGTTCCTGGGTGTTCTTTTTGAAATTTCATTGCTTGGCCGGGCAATCGCTGACGCCCCTGATCCTAAGACCGTTTCAAAACTTTCTTCTTCTTGTCTTCTCCCACATTCCAAGAGGAGTGCCATGTCGCATGGGCGTTGCTCACACTGTCCAGCCGACGAACCATGTGTGGTATACTCAGTGCGTACAACCCCCTCTCCATCGGCCAATGTTTGACCCCTCTCCAGCCGCTCGGTAGTCCAGAGGGGGAGTGTCTGTGTGGACCTGCTCTCCCGGCCCATGCCACTGTCCCCGCTTTGCCTCCTCGGGGGGGATGTGTCGAGACGGGTTGCCCTCGTTTTGTAACCGTTAGTTCCATCTACTAGCTCCGATTCACCCTCTCTGACGCCGCAACCGACAGAGTTTCTTTGATGCACTTGCTCCTGGGCGGACACGGTGCCAGCACCCTGTATGCGGACGCATGTATATCTCACATGCCCCTTTGCCTGTGGGGCACCCTCCAGCAATCCCGAGTACGATTCACATCCCTGCTGCGCTCTTCGTACTTACCCGTCCAATCTAGCCCGACATCGTTGGTCCCTCATACCCCTTTACCTGGGCACCCTCCAGCAATCCCTGGGTACGATTCACATCCCAGCCGCACTCTTCGTACTTACCCGTCCGGTCTAGGCCGACATCATTGGTCCTTGCACGTGCACCCACCGCCACGCAAGTCTGGGGGGCAGTCACGTCAGCTCCCCTCAGCACTGATGCTAATCGACGAAGGGTTGCCGCTAACCACGCCGCGTGGGGTCCAATAAGCGGGGCATCCATGCCTCGTGGCCCACACCGGTCATTCACCGGTTCAGGCTCGCAGCGCCTTGGGAAGGCACCTGCCAAGGTGAAGCCTGTGCCGCCACCTACCGCCTCCATTTTTTTTGTACTCTATCCTCTCCCGGTTCGTAAACATTCTCTCCTTGTTATGAACTGTCCCTCATATATCGGAGCAGATGTTTCACTCCATGCTCGACGACGGGGGATATCCAGAGCTATATCCGCGCTCACCCCGGCTCCATGACGGGGACTGGCACTATCTTCACGCCGCCCACCACAGCCTGGTTTTCGAGTATCCGGTCCCCGTCGACCCCTCACATGTGTTTTATGCCGACTTCAATGACTGGCTCCTCGCAGAGATGCGCCGCCGCATGCTTCACTTCTCCCCGTCCTTCGCTACCACACACCCTCTGTTTAACACTCAGCCAGATACACCCGCATGCCATGCCATGCGCTTTCTCGACTTCAAGTGGTCACTCGTCAAAATCGGCAACAAACAGCGCGCAGAACGGGAGGATGCGGGACGTATTCTCACTCTTTCCGACCATCAATGGCACGCGTTCACCGTCTCAGGTTTGAAGGCATCCAAGTTGGGTCTCAACAATCCAGGCACGGTCGGCCAGAGCTATTATCTAATTGGTATGTTTAACGCATGCTTTGGGGCCAACCGATTCTGATCCTTGCCACAGCTCCCAGGGGTGGCCCAATCCTGGGTCCTCCCCTTGGCGTCTCAACGCTCCTGGTGCATAGATGCTTTGCACTTCGTTTTCTTGCACCTCTGGACCCCTACTACGACGCTGACCAGCAAATCACATGTTTCGAAGATTGCGACCCTCTCCCATTGGACGCCAATGCGGAACTCCCTGCTTCCTCGGCGCCAGGATGCAATGCAGGCCCTGTACGTCAAGCCCGACTGGGGGCTCAGGATGCTCCTGTTGATGTACGTCCTTTCCTTCTCTTGTCTGATTTTGCTCTGACAACTGCAGTCTGATGAGGAGGCTTCTCAGCTCGAGCGCGCCCTGGCCGACTCTGTCGCACCCACCAACGCTGTTGCCGGGCCGTCTCGCCGTCCATTGGTAAGCTTGCATCGCCACTGCACTGCCACCATACTGATCCTTTTGTATCGCAGCCGACTCCACCTGTGGTCCGAGCACAGTCCACTGAGCCCGTACATTTTCTCTTTCAATGGTGTCAGCTCCCTTTTGAGGTTTACCCCAGACACCTCGACCCACTCGCCGTCGACGCTTGAACACACCCGAGCCCATCGATTTGACAAGAAGCCCATCTCCATCGGTACATGTCTCGCACCTTCTGTTCACAGACATTGATGCTATAAGAGTATATACAAGAAACGAAAACGATAACATATATATATAGACTGCCGGGTGATGGCCGCTGATGCCTTGGGTAACGCCTCGGCTACCACAGGCGGTCACTCCGCAGGCTGGCTGGCAGGGATAGTTCTAAATTTCTAATCAATAACCTACTTACTGTGTGCGGCACCGTCGGAGGGGTCACCGTGTTCCAAAGAAGTTGATTATATAATTCCTCGCACGGTCTTGCCAACGATTTTATCCACAACCCAATATTTTCAGGGGTGCATAATTGTTGGATAGTAGTCCAATTTGACTCTGATTCCTAAGGGAGGAAAAAATTGAGTGAGTAAAGAACCAAAAGATGTACAGCCCATATGCACAGCCACTAGAGTGCGCTTTGAACTTGTTCCAGAGCACAGCCTTGGGACAAGTTCAAAGCGCACTCTAGTGGCTGTGCTGGATTTTGCGTTGAGTTGAAGTAAGGATGTGTAGTTAATTCCCGCTACCTTTAGGTAAGGGTCTTATAGCGCCCTATTTTCACGATTGGCAGAGGATCACATTTTGGTCAGCTCTTTTTGCGTAAGCGCTTTAAGCCTCCGCCAAAAAATGAGGCATTTGTCATTCATTGTGTGTCTTTCTCGAAGTCCGTCCGATCAGTCGGATCGTTGCCGAGCTCAACACAGTCTACCTGGAACTCCGAGACGAAGAAAAAGGTCGTAATTCAGTCAGCAGCTCCGGCTATGCGACTCCAACCATACCAGTGTCGTGTACGCTTCCATCCCCGCCTCCTAAACCGATTTTCGAAAGACCTTGATGTGTGTTCATATTTGTTGTCTTTTGCCGCGATGCCGACCGCCTACTGCCAAAGTCACCCTTGAGTATCACGTATGTCACATACTAGATCATCGGGGAAACCCGAAGGAACCAGGTCTGCCCAAAGGGGCGATAATATTAGTCAGCGTGTGCAAATTGCGCAAATTGCGCAAATTGCGCAGATTGCGCAAATTGCATTTGGCCATGTTTGATAAACTCGTTACTGTACATAATTATTTGAGCAGTCACTACAATAAAGTCGATTTTTAATGACGCCACTTGGAGATCTTGGTAGCGGGCCTTGCCGCTCGTCGACCCTACCCGCTTTATAAGTAGAGTGCATCTAGTATTCAACATACCTTACAACTGGCCTGGATGGACAACATTGAACAAATCAGTCCTCCAGAATTTCCTCAGTCAGTACCAGTTCTTTCCGAAAGAAGAACAACTTTGGAACTCTGATGAGTACTTGGTCGATTGCGCTGGCTGTACTCCCTTCGTGTGCCATAGAGGAAGAATGGGAAAAGTGGGAAACGAGCCAACAATGCCAACATCCAAATGTGGCGGTAGCAGACAGCTATATTGTAACTATACTTATTACACATCCTACGCTCGCGGCTCACTAGAATTTCCGCAAAAAGCAAGTTGTAACATTAGAATTCATTCTGCTGTATAGTAGGTATTATAAAAGGAAATGACAGTGTAATTAGTTGAGTGGGAGAGAGAGAAAAAACTGTCCTATCCGACAACATAAGGATCAGACGCAAGTACTTCGTCGTCACCGTTGACTGGGTACATCGGGTGATCCTCCGCAATTCCCCTCAGTGCTTTGTCTAATATATCCGACTTGAGTGCGCCTGCGTAGTCAAAGTCAGATCTCGGGTCTGCAACAGGAGTCATGGGGCGGAGGCCAGGAAAGAGTTCTAGCGCCTGCATCCGAGTCGGTGGGGAACAAGGAGCGAAGTCGTCCATATCTTCATCTGAATCAAAGTTGTTAATCAGAGTAGTTGCTAGAAATATTGTATCAGCCAAACGAAAATTCGAAGGAATAAATTTGTACATATGTAGCGGGTAAGCCTCGACGGACCCGCAACAGCCGGAGATTGTCTGCGAGGCGTGTGGGGCTGGGAAGCACTGCCTTGGGTCAGTTCTTGAACTTGTCTATGGAGATTTCTGATCTCCAACTGGTCATCCTTTGCCTGCTGCTTCCCGGCCTTTACCTCTGCTCGCAATTTCTTAGCCTCGCGGCCCGTGAGGCTCTCCAGCTCGCGCTGCTTCTCTTTGGTTCGTGCCTGCCTTTGCGACTGGTTTTTGAAGCGTGATTGAAGAGAATTGTTCGGGTTTTCCAGAACACCTGAAGTCATTGTCGCTTTGATAACCCGTGCCGTGTCACTGTCGAGTTTCTTCGCTCTATTCATGTATGGTCAATATAAAGGCAAGGTTGAATTTTCATCACTCACAATAGAATAGCGTCAAGCAATGACCGCCTGGTGCTATTCACCTGGTTGTCCTGTGCATGACTACCTTCGATGGGATTCGTATCACGGGGCGTTAGATCCCAGTGCCGTTTATCCATCTGCGAGACTTCCCGATTCAAAGAAGGGAGCAGCCATGGATAGCTCATCTTGTGCGTCCACCAATCTATCAGAATTAATCAGTGATGTGTTTCTGCTCTCCTTACTCGCTTCAACTTACTTTGAACTTTTGCGTTGGTGGATTCTGCACAAAATGTGTAATAGTTCTGAATCTCCTCCTCAGAGCAAAGGTAAGGGAATCCGAGCAAATAGGCAAGATCGGTCTCGCTGATGTACGCCTTGAGCGCGAAAACACCGCTGGATAATTGTATAAATATGTCATCAAGAGGTTTTTGAGAGCGCAATCTCACCGATTGAAATGGACGATGCACGTCTTCCATATAAACACGGGACACAGTTGAATTCACTAAAATTAAGGCTAATAATATTAGCCTTGAAGTCGAATATTATCTATCGTTGTTTCCTAATTAATAATGGCAGAAAACAGGTCTTCTAAGCGAGAATCAAAAATAAGAGCAAAATTCAGGCCGGCAGGCTCTGCAGCTTTGGGTTGCCCTTGCGGGCCGTGCCGGTGCGAACAAGTGACATTTTTGTGACAGAGAGTGACGGCCTCTTCTCTGCTGACAGCCATGGCACAGCGGCTCTGGATTCTTACATGGGGCACTCGAGAAACTGATACTAGCGAGGGCACACCTGCTTTGTTTGAACTCCCGGGGATGCAGACAAATCTTTGCTCCAAAAACAATCCGAATCTGTGTCCTGGAGACGGCTCATTCAATCTTGCCTCCACACATGGCGAAGGGGAGGGTTATGGTGTCTTTCTTCCTGCAGTTCAGACAGCAACGCCTGAGGCCAGGGCACGTATCAATGAGGTGCTTCAAGTACTGCACAAACTCTATCGCCTCATCATGCCATGTTGTGTATCCAAGTGGGAGTGGGAGATGATGGAGTTCAATGCCATTGATAACAACGTCATGGCATTTGGCGGCCTTGACCCTGGTCCACCTGCTTGTCAATTCAACTCTGTATCAACACTAAACAGTCAGTCAACCGACAAAGATTTGTCGGAAAGCATAGGGGTGCAGGGGAAGCCACATGAGGATGATAAAGACGACCCTGCTGGCCTTACTTTAGTCACAATCTTGGTCAAGCTGGCTAAGGGCAATGATCCAGGCCTTTTCTTGTGTGGGCGTCCGGGGGTGTACATCCGGGAGCTTGATGTTTGGATCTTCTGGACAGCATTCAAAGGGAAAGATGCGCATTGTGGCGTAGCACCTACTGCTGATCCGGCAGCACAGGCTGCATTTCTTGCTTATGCCCAGGCTAACGAGATCAGGAAAGCCACACCACCGCAGTGCCGTGTTGCATTTGTCAAATACCCCAGTAATTCCGGTGATACCAGGAACACTCATTTTGCTGTCTCTCCTCCTCTTCATTTTGGAAACACCGGCGCTCCCATCACCCACCACCAGAACCGAATGACGTTCACAGCTGATGGGGCTGTCATTCTCGGCGATGAACGTGCACGGTCAAACCGTCTTGGCTGTGAAGCTTTCTTCATCCTCAAAAACATTCTTGCCTACTCCAAGCTGGTGTTAAACTTGGATGTCAATGAGCTGCTCCAGAACACAATATATTCAGATGAAAATGGGAACACGCATTCCCTTGAACCCATCTCTCATAACATTGAGGATGACAAAGCCTGGGCTCAGATCTGCTTGTACCGGCGATACTACTGCTATTATAAGAATCTGTGCGCTAAATATGTGAGGATATAGGACAGCCGACACAGCGACACATCTTTCAAATCCGACACACGCCAAAAGCTGTCAGAATGGCCGACACAATTTTGAGAATATCCGACACACTCAGAAAGAGCGACACGAATCTGAGAATATCCAACACATGGATACGTCATTCACAAAATCCGACACATTGCAATGGGATCTGTCCCAACACCCCCGGCAAACAGTGTCGTGACCTATCCGTGACTCGTGACCCGTCACTCACTTCCTCCCGCCATGTCGGCTGTCGTGTTTTGTCTGCGATGAATGAGCTCGAGAGGTTGTTGGCGCGGCTTCCGGGCGACATTTTGGATACCTTTCGCAATGAGGCACGTCCTGGACACTTGCCTCGCTTGCCGCACTGACGGGCTGTCCAACCCTGGTGCAGATGACAGATGGGTCCCAAAGTGCATATAATTGTTAGTGTGGTGGGGAAGACACTTGGACAGGTCGAAAACTGTCGGGATTATTGCCGCTTCTGATGCAATCGGCAGATCTTTGTTCCGCGTTGTGAGAATTTTGATGAAAATTGTGGGCGTTGCGCGTTGAGGCGTTTTCACGCATTTTCAGGCGTTTTTTCGCGTTGTTTGGCGTTGTACAACACCACAATCAAAATGTCAAAAGTCTGATGCCCCGGACCATCCTCTTCAAAGTCCGCCATGATGTTGTTCAAATCCGATGTTCCTTCCACTTGGTAGGACAGTAACGAGCCGCCCCACGTCGAAACAGTGTTGATTGAAGCTTCGGCAAATGTCAGCTTCAAATCTAATTTGAATGGCACTGCTTCTGTCAGCTAAACAGCACCTCAGTTTTCTTCTGAATCAGAGCGATCATTTTCTTCTCCATTTGATTGTGATCAGCGGCGGCGATCGGTAGAATCCAGCGTGCGCAGCACTCAATGCGCGTGACAAGTATATATACAGCAGATCTTCCGAAAGCTGGGGTTTCGACCCTTGCGCGCTCTTGCATGGCCCTCCTTGCCATGCACGACTTTCCCTTCCCGCAAGAGCTTATCGACCAGACCTTAGATCACGTGTTCGAGCACGGAGATTTCGAGGGATTGGCAGCCTGCTCCTTGGTGCACACCACGTGGACTCCAACGTCCCAAGGTCGCCTTTTTCGGAGAGTCACTTCGCTGGCCCTTGCTCTTTCGATTTATTGGGGGCAAGAACTCCAATTATACGGGTGAGATGCTCGAATTGTTCCAGGGCTTACATAGAGAGTGGCCACCTGAGCTGTGGTGAGTACAAAATTATTGGACCTAGATTTTACGGTTCATTGACGGGTTTTCTCAAGTGACTTTGTCCGAGAGAATTGCTGGGTGATCAATAATACCGGCAGATATGCCGGATTCATGCCTGTGGACGAGGCTCAAGAAACGAACATCAAAGATATCAAGGTTCGCTTTCTTCAACGGATGAAGATTTGAATCTGACTCTTGCAGGTAACATATCGTTCAGAAGGCCCAAACATCGACTGGGAATATCTCAAGAAACTGCACCCTGCAATACATGTTATCAGGGCAGTTAACAACCATATGGAATATGAATTCAAAACGAAAGTACGCGGACGCAAGCACACAATACCCAAGAAAGAACTCGACCTGGAAGAATTGCAGAAATGGTACCGTGCTTCTGACGTTCATGCATTCAAACCTGGTTGTGTTATCAAAAGCCGAGATAAGTCTGCACCAGATCGTCCAAAAGATACAATGTCCAAGGGTGGTGCCGCGTTGCAAACCGGTAAAACACTGGCACGGTGGATCGAAAATCGCACCATTGAGAGGTCAACTACCCAGATTTGGGACCTCTTCGATGACTCCGATGATGAGAATTAACTGGGGTTAATATTATTAGGCGAATGCTGTGGTACAAATGGTGGTGTGTATATGTATCTATTATCACTGGAATGAATTTGCGGAGTTGCCAGATTAAAATACAGTGGGGGGTATGGTTGCGGCGGAAGTAAGGTTGATAAGGAGAACCGTAAGGTATCTGTTTTCTCCATTCTTCTTCTTACTTTCAGTTTACCGCTGCATCAGTAAAACTACATGTTTGTCTTTGGGATCTTTTGTCTTGGAGAGCGGTCTTTGGTCTTGTGGACAGATCTTTCGTCTTTGGCAACACGTCTTGGAGCATCTTGGTCTTAGGAGCCGAATCTTAGGTCTTTAGGAATCGTCTGGGCCGGTAAACAATATTTAATCACAAAAATATTTTTCCTCTGGTAATAGGGTGTTTCATAATAAAGAATCTGAGCCCCAACTTGTGCCCCAACTTCGACCCCAACTTGAGGTCAAGTTGGGGCACGAAATAGATCGGGGCATCAAGTTGGATGTCAGATCGTGGTCTGGACCACAATCTGACGTCCAACTTTGACCCCAACTTGGTGCCCCAACTTGAACTGGCTGATTTGCTCCATCCCCCGTCCTTCCCGGTCGCAAAATGTGACCAAGTTGTGACCCAAGTTGGGGCCAAGTTGGGGTCGAAATCGGGGTCGAAGTTGGGGTCAAAAATCTAATTATGAAACACCCTAATGTCTGGCATATCTGGTGTATCTGGCACATCTAGCTCCAGCTCTGCAATTTTCTCAAACCAGCCATTTTGGACAGAAGTGCAGATGATGGCGATGAGCACTTTTTTGATGGCACGTGTGCGTTACACCGTGGGTTGAGCACATTAGGGCCGGTGTCTCGGCAACGGACTTGTAATAATTGAGCAGATGCTAAATTTCGTTCCCCGCCTTGCGCAAAGCCATTTCGCAAATGCTGTACCCACCTATCATGAGGTATGATTTCCCTCTCTTCCTGGCTTAGAAACAAAATTCACAACCCAATTCCTTGAATTGAACCATAAATCCTGGATGGGATCATTGCGCCGTAGTTCGAAGCGACGAAGAAGCGGCTGAATCTCCCACCGAAAATCTCGATTTAGAAGATTGATTGCTGGCCGGTGCACAAGTCCGCTGAGTTCCACGCCTGGATGAAGAAGCACCACCGACCATCATCATCCTCTTCGTCCCGGGCGGCTGTATCAGCGTCGGACTGCCGCTCGATGTCGGTATTCAGCGTCTATTGAAACTGAGCATCAAGTGTTCTGCCCACCGCGATATCGTCGATGAAGCTCTCAGCCAGATTCAGGCGGGCAAGGATGCAGTCGAAATCAGACTGAATACCACAGTCGGTGTCCTTCGTGATCGGTCGGTCGGATGGATCGTGCAGGCTATCCACGATATCAGCGATCTGGCACTCATCATGAAGCTACGCGATTTTCGAGTAGGCTAATGCTGGCGTCATGCTAACTTATTTCAATATTTTGGCCTTTGAGATGTGCTCTGTGGGCAACTACAACTCCTCTCAAGCCAGTCTCACATCGGCCGACGCGTTAGGAAGACTTCGCCGGCTCCCCATCGAAAACCGGGATGCACAAGACCCGGCCAACACAGAGGCGGCACATTCAGACCAGAGGCGGCACATTCGCCGAAGCCTGGCACATTCGCCACCTCCATTCGCACCGACGGGAGTCTGCAGTGTGGGCGGGACGGGGAAGAACCCGGGCGCGTACGCCTTGCTCGGGTGCGGCAGGCCCGCCGTGTGCGCGCTATACGGCGCCCCATGCTCATGGCCGGCGTACGAGTCCCGCCGCTTCCCGGGCAACTCCGCCGCCGCGTACAGCCCGCCTATCCCCTGCTTCTGTTGCTGCGGCTGCTCTTTCCGCGTCTGCTGCTGCTGCCCTTGCTGATTGGGGACCTGCATCTGAAACTTCTGCAACAGCATAATCGCCTGCTCGTGCGTCATTCCCTGCATCATCGCCGGTGTGATTCCGGGCCCATTCACATTCGCAGTTTTCGCGGCAGCGACCGCCCACGACCGCGACGGGCGCTTGCGCGGCGGCGGCCTGTGGCGGCGGCGGGGTAACTTGGACTTGGGCCTGTGCTTAGGTTTGAGCTTGGGCGAACGCGGCAGCCTGGGCAGCTTGTGCGGCGGCTTGAGCGGCATTGTCTGGCAAATACGAATCAGTACAACATGAGGAGAGCCATCGAAGCAAGAAGAGCACTCACACTGACTCCTCCCCCAGTTCAACCGAATCCTACTCCCGCCCACTGGGAACCCCTGCATCTTCTCAATCGCCCTCTCCGCATCCGCCTTCCGCACAAACTGCACAAACCCACAATGCTTCCCCACCGGCACCTTCACACAGTGGATCTTCCCAAACGGCACAAAAAGCGTCCGCAGCGTCGCCTCCCCCACCAGCGGATTCAGCCCACCAACAAAGACCGTCGTGTTGTACGGATCTGTGCTCGTCAGCCGCTCCCCGTTCGGCCCGATGAGGTTCCCCAGGATCGCACGCGCCTGCGCCGTGTGCCGCCACTCGTCCGATTACGGCTGGTGCTGCTGGCCCGGTACGCTGCTGGGCTGCCCCGGCACCTGCTGCTGCTACACGCCATACTGTTGCTGCGCAAAGTACTCCGCCCCCGCGCTGCTTGCGCTGGTGCTGAGCCCGCCCGTGCAAGACGTTGTTGCGTTCCGCGCTGACACCGGCAGCGGGGTAGTATGTCGCCGTTACCGCGATCGGTGCGGACACGCTCGGCGCCTGCTGGGGCTGCTGCTGCTCGCCGGGCGGCGCGGAGACGGAGACGGAGGCGGAGAGCGGCGTGGTGCTGGACGCGCTCAGGTAGCTGGGCGCGGACGCAGACGCAGGGAGGGCGCCGGGTCCGAGGTCGGGCTGCGGGGGCTTGAACTTGGCGGTCGCAGAGGACGACATGTCAGCATCGGATCGATAAAGGCGATAAAGCCCATGCATCTCGATGAGTGCGCGTTGCTGGTCTGCCTCGTCGGTGAATCTGCGTCGGAAAGAAAATGATTAGCATGGTGCTCGGATACCCGTATGATCAAGAGAAGCCAAAGTGGGAATTGAAGGATGGCGGGCTTTACATTCGACGCCATAGCATCAGCAACTTGACAAGTTCTTTTCCCCCGAATTTTGAGACCTTTTTCTTCTTTTCTCTTTTTCCATGTCTTTTTCTAAGTCTTTTTGAGTTACACAAATCCTTTTTCACCTTTTTGCACTTTTCGACTTTTCCACTGTCCGACTGCACAAGGTATAAAATTGTCGCGGATTCTAATATCCATTGCCCCGCAACTCCACCTGCAGGAAGAAATAGAACAGCAAAGCGGCTGGCAAGCAATGGTCAAGTAGTACGGAGGCTCTTTGAAGAGGCTCCTCCACCGCTTACGCCAGAGCTGAGGGATTCCCGAGGCATATGAGTTCAGAATTGAAAAAATTGAGCTTGGGCTAGGGCCGCAAATCGACGCGTTCCAGAGTCGCGACTTGGTCTCGAGTCGCGAAAAAAGTCAAGTCCAGCCATCAGCACGTGCATGGTCCGTGCATGCACCGCCATCCTGTTGATCAGTTGATGGAAGTCAACCATCTCTTGCTCTTGACCACGCCGCTCCCCGAGTTCCCGCCTCCCCCGTTCGACTCTCTCCCGGTCCCAGACTACCTCAAGCCCTCAAATCCGAGGCTCCACATCTTTGTCCCTCAAGCTGGCTGCAAACCACAGGACACCTCAAGGTCCTACGCACTACGCCGCCTTGTGTCAAGCCCTTTCCAATCCCTACTATCAAGACACGTCTCTTACTCCCTGAAGCTCCTCAAGTGAATAAATCTCTTGCTTCTCTTCAAGCTCCCTCGATTGTATTCAAAACCTGGCTGCACCTTCGTTGGCGCGATGCGAGATCTTCTATCAATGGCGTGGAGGGCCATGTCCGTCGTGTTCGTCTCCCTTTGCTCTGGCTCCGCAACCGCGCCTCGTTGTGCGCGCCCCAACCCTGGCTTTTCATGCTGTACTATGTGTACTAACGGAAGTTTGGTGTGTCCATTGTAACGTCCATTTTGCTTCGCTGCTGATCATTAGATATCATTCCTTTTGATGAGGCTGGTCGCCCCACCTATCAACGTGTCGCCTAACACCCGCCCCGTCGATGCTTCCACAATAGTGGAGGCGAAACATCTCCCGATTCCTGCCTCCTCTCGGGTTCGCCTCCCTTGCGCTCCCTCTCGACCAACCGCGCCCGTTTGCACGCGCGCTGGGTCCAAATCCCATCTTCACGTTGTGGAGGATTGCCTACAGAGTAGCTCGATGGTTCGCAACCAAGGTGTGTTCCTCGAGCTCGCGCCTTGCCCCGACTGACCCGCCCACAACAGGTAATACGCATGAGCCGCAACCAACGCAGCCGAAGTTGTGCGCGACCGCACGCTGCTGATATACTTGCGCCTCCCTACCATGCTGGGCATACGGGTTGCGGATGGTCAGCGTATGGTCAGCGTATTCTCCTTTGTTCTCTTCGCTTTTTTGCGCTTATTTATGTTCATCCTATGTATATTGTATGTTTGATGTATGCTGTATGTTGTATGCCGTGAATATGTGCTTTTTTGGCCCGAGATTTATGCCTGCAGTGTTCTTTTATCTGAGCTTATGTGCGTTCTTTTCATGTCCTTTTTTGTCTCTTTAGCCCTTTTTCAAGAAAGTGGACATAGCGTAGAAAAGAAGAAAGTTCTTTTTGGTCTTTTGGCGCTTTTTTCACTTTTCGTTCTTTAAAAAGACGAAAAAGACACGTATTCTGATCAAGCAAATTCTGAGTCATTCGAAGGGTCCAATACATTCGAGCTCACTGCTACGACGCTTGTGGATGTAGACAATCTACGGTCAACTTACAGGCAACGTAAACTGGAAGCACTGCGAAAGTTGAAGAAGCAAGAATCGGGATTTGTCAAATTTCCGTCTGGAGGCACGCCATTGTCAACTTCTAAAATCCTAGAGTATTCGGATGGCTGTTTCCAACTCTTTTCCCTTATGGGGTCGGAATGGTTGACAACAATAATGTCAGGTTGAGCACAGACATCGGATTTCGCGAGCTTGACACACGGCCTCATGTTCAACACTTGCTGAGCATTGCCGATAATCGTTTCCAAGTCCATAAATCTTTCATTTTTGTTATGAGTAACATCATACAGCGGCGCCAGTCTTCTTTCAAATCCCGTCTTGCAGTCAACCGGTCTTGGTTTCCGAAGATACACGGGCTGATGCAGAAACTCGACCGAGGATCGATGGATTCCTACCAAGCCAAGCTGGAGAAAAATTCATTTGCGAAACCAGAAACCGAAGGCGAGAAAGCCGCAGCAGATATGATGAAGTACCTCAACTATGTCTCTGATCATATTCCAGGCTCAGTTGGAGACGTCGCCAATATGAAGCAAGAGTGTCATAGCAAAATCGCGTGCGATGGATTGCCCCATTTCTTTGCCACGGTCAATTTTGCAGATTCCCATAATCCCATTGCCCAAGTTCTAGCTGGAAGGCAAATTGATCTGGACAAGATATTCGATTCCTTGGACGATGTTGCAAAGGAACCAAGTACTCGGGCAAAAACCTTGGCCGAAAACCCGGTTGCTGGAGCTCAGTTTTTTCACTTGATGATTTCTAAATTCTTTGAGATAATCCTCGGTACAAAGAGAGCCTCGAAGATCGGGATCCTTGGTAAAGTTAAAGGATGGTATGCTGCAGTTGAAGCTCAAGTCAGAGGATCTCTTCACGGACATCTTCTCATCTGGACTGAGGGAGCACCTGCTTCACCCCTGGATATGAAAGAAAGAATGAACTCTGATCCCGAATTTAAGCAGAAATTGACTGCATGGTATGACAACTTAATTTGTCAGAGCTTTCCGAAAGACACAGTTCCTTACGTTCCCATCGAAGGTACTCCCAAGCAGCTACCAGTTTTGAGCCGCCCGTTGAATCCAGATTCTCCAGACTATGATCTCAAACGGGCTCAGCAGCACCGGAATCTATGTGAGACCACCGGCTTGGTTCATGAGCACAATGCAACTTGCTTCAAACACATCCCTCGTCGAATTCACGCACTCTTGGACCCAGATAATGACTGTCGTTTCCAACTTCCCAGGCCTCTCGTTCCTGAGACACATTTCGACGAAGATGGCGATCTTGTCATTAGATGTGAGAACGGCCATTTGAATGGGCATAATCCGACAGCTACACTTTGCCTTGGATGCAACACTGACCTCAAACAAACTGCCTCTGGGCCCGTTGCAATGGCCATGGTCGAGTACATGGCAAATTACACCATAAAGTTGCAGCTGGATACTTCCATAGTCTTCTCGGCTCTCTGTGCTTCAATCAAAGGCTTGCAAGAAAATCCACCGATGGATATCGATGGGAATGTTGACAGCTCCGAAATGAGCCGCTTAATGATGGTGAAAGCGACAAATACGTTGGTTGGGAAACGCGAACTCACCGGTCAACAAGTTGCAAGTTTTTTACTTGGTCGGAAGAATCATTATACATCAGATGATTACCAAGTTTACTGGTGGTCTTCTATGTTGAGAGACATTGCCCGCGACGTTTTTTCACTTGAGCTGCAACGGGAAACTTCAGATGCGGATTTTGATGTGTCTAACGAAGATCGAGATACCACGGAGTCTGAGCTGCCCCAACAAATGATCATTCCCGAGGACGAAGATGATTCCTTGATTTTCCTCTCAGCTGACAATTTGGACCGAGAGCCAGACTTCCGGGATGGGGACGAGCGAGAGAAAAAATACTCAAGGTTGTTTGATGATATCTATTACCGGCCTTCGGAATTGGAGTCAACTTGTGCCTGGGATATGTTCAGAAATTATGTCAAGGAGAGAAAGCCGAAATCACGGACCCAACGAAGGACGTATCTCAAATTCAAGCCCGGACATCCTCAGCATACTACGCATTGCTTGAAGAAACTCGATGAACCCGTGATTCCGGTGTTAAAGGGATATCGTGTGCCTAGGAATGACTCCGAAAATGACAATTTGAAGTATACCGTTGTCATTCTTACCTTGTTCAAACCGTGGTCAAACACCAAATCATCTCCTCTCAAATCTCCCGATATGTCCTGGGAAGAAGCATTTCACAAGTTCAAAATGATCATGTCTCCAGAACATGTTCGGATTACACTCAACATGCAACTATTGTACCAAACGCGGGACGCAAAATTTGACTTTGCTGCTAAACGCAAGAAGCGACTCGGAGAGCTCATGAGGAAGGCACGAGACTCTGGAATGTGTTTGGATGACGAAGAGGGAGATGACGATTACGACCCTGTTTGGGAAAATGCAATGCAGGCTGCTGTGGATATTGATGAATATAATGTTGCCAGAGACACAAGAGCCTCACGACGATGTCGATACATTTTTCTGGAACCAGCTTGCCAAGCTTTCCTTTTCCATGCGCCGCGAGTCTGCAGACAATGACTGTCTCTTGCCCTCACTGCCGGACCAGGACTATATTGTGGGTCTCTTTTCTCCCCTACGCATTCACAATCCCTCAACTGAGCGCTGCATCAGCCCCTCACTTGTGTTATCCCATGGTCGATAGGACCTTCTGGGGAATCGACTGATCGAGTGTTCGTGCGAATTCCTCTCAACTGCTCGGTGCGGCTTCATCCTTTCTCCGTACCCAGGGCCTTCAGATGTCTGATTTTTGTACAGGTTACCAGGGTTCTGCCGTCGCAGATCCAATTTCCTTCAATATATCCGCGACCCGAGGACCCACCACTCTCACCCCGCATTCCGATGTCGGACTTTCATGCTGCCTCTTCATCCATGACAGTTCCTGCCCGTGCCTCCGAAGAAGTGTGTTCCTTGTGGTTGCTTGGGTCAGGATCTCGACCACGAAAAAGTTCAGGCATATGTCTAGTCAATTTGACCACAAGACCGCTAGTAGACGGTGTATCACCGACTTGATAGGGGATGTGAAACGCGAGTGGGCGACGGTGCCAGGGTATGGGTACTTTCAATGGCAGGATCAATAATCAAGATTGCAGTTATTTTCAGTAACTCACATCCAGTTGGAACCGTTTCGACACCGTGAACGAGATTGCGTAGAGCATCACAGAAGGAATCCCAACTTGCGTGATTGGGTGATATCTGGCGCCTAATCGGTAGATGCAGCCCCTGCCAGACCTAAATTACAATGTTCAAGCCGAAGATAATGTTTCTTTATCGATAAAAACCCACTTTGTAAATCATCAAACCATGAGTATCGGGAATGGCGTCTGCAAAATCTTGCAAATCATTGGCCCATTGAGATAGGTGGCCCCGTGCCAGAGCCTGCTTGTCCAAAGCCCTGGCATACACTAGAAGAGCAGTCTCTCGAGTTTTGGATGCCTTGCATTCGCCTGCAGACAGATCACACCACAGTCCGATAATGCGTAGGCCATTCTGGCCATGTACGATGGTAATCAGCACAATGAAAAACCAGTATCGGTCAACCTATCGAATATCGCTTCACATTAATTCAACAAGAGGTCTGCAGATCAAATCAGATGAAGTGCGAGCCCATGCAGACATGCTCAATTTTATGAAGAGGTATGGCCATGCTGGATGGCATGCGATCCGACGAGCCGCAAATGGCTGAAATTCTAATTCAGGATACATGCCGCAATCTGCCGCTCCCACACAATCACTGCTTCCATCACTTCTCTTTCAGATAGGCTCACAATTCACCTTGGATTTGCCGGTATGGACTGCTTGGTCAAGCGACATTTAAAAGTACACTCTGTTTGATTTGATGTGTAGCTAAAGAGGATCCTAGACTGTTTCATGTTTCACCCAGCATGTTTCAAAAAGTGGTTGGCGGCCCGTAAAGCGGGCCGTCAGCCGCTTGTTAAAAATTAAAAAATCCAATGAAGGAGTTTATGCACATGTCATGTGAGAATGGGACGACGCCGGTTAATAGCTCTATGTTCTTCTCAATCTCGCAGTGGGAGAGCATGACGACAGCTGGACTGTGACTCTGAAAGGCGGCTCGGGACGCGGTGTATGTCGCTTCAGAAGCATATGTATCTGCCAAAAATATGTCGAGGGAAAACGAAAGTCTTTGTCGTCGGAGAGATCGACACATGATTGAATTGGATGTCGTAGGCAATCTACAACGTCTAAGTCGAGACCACTACCATCCAAAGACGCTCCATCGAGTGCCTTGCAGTGTTGGCAGGGTCAGTCAATAGCTGTCAATAAAAGTCAATGTCGGGGGGTTTCCTGACTACTTACCACCACCAAGATGTGGAAAAGGGCCGCGAGCTCCCCCGTCGCAGTACGTCGATGTGAGATGCAGTATGCACTGGCACACAATCAAAAGTGGGACCTTCCTCATGGAGAAGAGCCTATAGGGCATTATTAGCTAAATAAAAGCCTAATACACGAATTGAAAGTGACGAGACGGCGACAATCGAAGGCACCCTCCAGCGCATTGACAGCGCCGCCCGTCAACCACGAATCTGCTGGGCTAAGGCATACCACGAGTGCACCCGCGGGTGACTCGGATCCGTGGGAACGAGTACCCGTGTTCAAAAACGTCGAACTCAGATCCGCACGAGTTTAGTTCCCACGGGTGACTTGTATCCGCGGATCCACACTCGTGAGTATATGGGTACTCACGGGTTTTCAAAAACCTGTGAGTACTTATGAGTACCTGCGAGTATTCAATAGAACTTGCAAGGATTCAATCAAAATAGACAAAACCAAAGCTTTCACATATCACTATCGAGCTGATCGGAGCATCCGTGTTGGCGCCTGTGTGCCGCAACAGTGACGTCACATCATCATCGGGTAAGTGATCGACAAGTGATCGATGCCATGGTAACGGGACCAACATGACTACGACTCACTTGTACTTCACTTGTTGCTTCACTCTCATCTTGCTCGAATTCTCCGGCGGTAGAAAGTCATGACCCCATCCCCGTGTTGCGAATGGAAAGGACACATTCTGACGCTGCTGGACCTTCCTTCGAGAGCGTCGGCGCCGTTCAAAACCGCGCTGCCCTGCCATTGTTTTCCGCTTTCAAAGTTGGACGAGCTTCTCACTTTTTCATGATTTGGCCGGCCCATTGCGCAAAAACTTCTCAAGTTCGGAGAAAGGTTGGCACGGCCAGACGGCGGTGCCGGTTAACTTCATTTTTCGGTTGAATACTTAGACGTGGGCAACTAGAAACGGGACCCCGCGACTCAGCATAGGGAGAGAACACGCCGCCAACGAATTGCAAAAGTGTGTGGCGATTCCAATGTTCAACTGCTTGAGTTCACGACTCGGAGTACTAGAAAGCTCAATATCAGGAGAACCGCGCCTCTAATTCCTCCGATCTCAATGTTCCTATGGACATCGATGATCCTCCATTTCTGGAACCACAAGAAGACGTCGTGATGACTGTCGTGATGAGTAACTCCATGCTCCTTGACCACAATACGTTCATTTTGATTGGCATCATTTCTAGCCCAGGCCGTCTCCAGCTAGATCAAAAGAACAAATTCTTTCGAGTGAGAATGCGGAAGCGAAAAATCGAAGGACAGCGCAGGCCAAAGCCACGTGGACGACACAATAAAGAGCACCACTTGAGCCACCGGCGGTCAAATTTCGGCTCTTCCTGAGCACTCATTCCATGCTGAGGAACCTGATTTACGGGCTCGAAACTAGCTGGGTGGGAGCTTGATTCGCACTGACGATCAAATATTGATGGGAGCTCATCTTACAGCTCTTTGCGGAGAATAGTGGACTTGAACAAGCAGAATATAGGTACAGCTCAGGCTCTGTGTATTTGTGTGATCTATGATTGAATGAGCTAAGAAACTACCCATTATCATTCTATTGAGTGTCCTGGAGGAGTCCCACGGCTCGGATTTGCTCTTGTACTCCCTGTACAGCACCGCGAGACAACTCGATCACAACGATTCCGGGCACGTGACCACGCTTGTGATCACATTGGGACGTGTCGCGTCGCCGGACGGGGATGCACAGAGCTGATCTGAGCGTGTAATCTCTCGAAAACACTTCAAAGTCAGAATATTGACAATTGTTCACTCGCTGGAGATAGAGCACACAGATATATAAGGCCTAGACTGTAGGAATATTTCACAGCTTCAAGTCCACTGTTCACACGCTCCGGGTGCCATACCTCAATTACGAGGACGATTTGCCTTCCGCCATCCAAATAAGTGTTTTTAGAGCCATACAACATCCCACACAACCTTCAAATCACGACACAAGAGATGATCTCCGCAAAACACGCAAAATAATATATTATAATTACTACCGGCGGTATGGAAAGATTCTGAGGACGTCATGCCCTGCGGAATTGTCGTGTGATTCTGCTCATATAGTTTTCAGAAACGTACACTGAGAATTGAGGTCAGAACAGCTGTTCTGGCTGAAATGATCAAAAACAGCTCAAAAAGGAAAAAAAAATCGGCCGCGCCCTAAGTTCCGCAAAGAGCTGTAAGTTCTAGAAGCTTCTGTAAGCACTGAAATAAATTTGTCAAGTTCTGATAGAGCACATAGACTGCATTTCTCAATGTCTAGGAGCTGATCTTAAGTGCTAGGACAGACAAAGGTACCATAGATACTAAGAAGGGACACTTACCTGCCCTAATGAACATTGCTCCCCATGGGTGTAGTTGAAACATCTTCGTTTTTTGGGGCGCTGAATCCAAATCTGATTTTTACTTCAAAATGGCCGGGTAAAGTAGCTCGGGCCACCCATAGGTATAATATTTATCACCCTGCTCGCTGGGCTGCGGCCGATGGGCATCTTCATGGGCCACAATATTTTCCCGCCCAGTTGCCTCTGTTCTGCTGCTCAGTGGAGTAATATTAATCTGCGAGCTGGAGTAGCTCGGGCCACCCAAAGGTATAATATTTGTCACGCTGCTCGCTGGGCTGCGGCCTATGGGCATCTTCATGGGACCCTTAATTAAGGCTTATTAAGGTTGAAGGCCTTAACCAAAAACCGACCCTTAATAAGGGCTTAAGGTCGAACACTGTCCTCCAGTCCTCTACGGGCAGTGCCCAACCGCGAAGATGCAAGCATCAAGGTAGCGGAATTCTTCTTGCCTGAGCGGGGGCATAGGGGCACTTTAGAAGTAGTACTTGTGTAGTTGAACCTCGCACAATGAATGCAAAAAGAGCGAAAGGTTTACATTTGGTTACGTCACAAGTTGATACTTGGTCAATTTCCTCCGCATAAAGCCGACCTTCAAACCTTTGTCACTTTCATCCCCTCAAGCAAGCTGCGTCAAGATTCGTCAAGGAGGATGCGATAATTAAACTACATCGCAGCTCTCGTGCCCATCCCAGTGCTATCCCCCTCCGAGAGTCGAAATTTGCGGCATGGTCGGCGCTCTGAACTGGACTCGCCCGCACTTCATCTTCGCCGGCAGGCACCTGCATTTCATGCGGGAAAGACACGAGTTTTCGTTTGTCGCCAGCAACAGGCAGGGGTGGGTGGGAATCAGCGTGAATGGTGAGGGAGGGTTAACTCCTTCAGAAAAGGTTGGGGCGGTTGATGTCGAATACCTGCGGTGGAAACTATTAGGGGAAGTCAAATTTCAGAATCGGCGTCGATTCTGATGTCGATTCCGGCATCGATTTGCCTTCATTTCCTTGAGGAGTCGTAGGGTTTCTGTTCATGAAGAGCGCTTACGATAATGCAATAAAGAAGGGAAGCATCGAGGTGGCTCGGGTGTCTTTTCGGGTAGGACAAGAACATGTAGAGTTTCATAGAAGACTACAAAATACATCCTGGAACTTGAATGCACAAGTACTACATCGCGTAATAAACGAAGAAGGCAACGTATCCGGGTGGTGTGTCTGTCTGTCCGAAACCTTTTTAAACTCTGCAAAGCCCACATGTGATTTCCGAGCCCGCTAGCACATGCCGGTCATGCCATGTGCATGCTGATCACTTCGCGGTCCTGCCGCTCCAGAGAATCCATCGGCGCTTTCAACCAGCCTCCATCTGCTTCGGCGATTCTATCTCTGCTTCAATCTGCTTATAAGCAGCTCCGCCTCACTGCTGCATTGACATCAAGTTGAAGCTTGATCCGATCCATGAGAGCAAACATCATCGTGTCCAATGGAGTTATTCGGGAAGTCGAGGTACGACGCAGATGCACAAACCACATGAGCAAAATGCCACCGCAGCCTCAAGAACAAGCCAAAGGCACTGCCAATACACCAGTTGACAAAGCAAGGTGGAAAGAAACAGATGGCGGTAGGTCAATCCGGCGGGTTAGTAGGAATTGTTGAATGAAAAGATTTGAAGCCCGGCAGTACCTGGAGTGTATCTGCTCATCATTGAAGACTATGAGGGAAAGCAGAGAGTCCTCGTTCTATTCACTCGTCGGACGAAGCATACATGTCATCGGTCATGAGGAATACATGTGCAGAGCCACATATTGAAATGAATACATGTGCCTACAGCGATTCAATGCCCGGGCAGCCTCCATCTGTCTGTCCTCCTCGTGACAGCAGGTTGCCCAAGCGAACCACAGCAGACTGCGGAGCTGCAGCACGTCAACCTTCCAAGGCTTACCTCTGTCGTTGATGCCCCAGAACTCCTGCATGAGTTTCTCGCAGCACTCGATGTTGTCAACTGAAACGAAGTCGATTGCGACCTTGATGCAGTCGCTCAAGTTTCGGACCTGAGAGGGATAATCAGATGTGAGATCAGATGGAATGGGATGGGTGCACTTGGTGCGCGCAGCCTGCTGGTATCATACAGGCCGACCACGTCCGAACGCGCATCGCAAACTGATCGGGCCTCACAAAATCATGCTTTACGGGCCAGAAAAATGCATAATTACCCTTGAGACTGCCTATGAACAGTCTTAGTACAATATTGGCATGTCACAGCTGACTCACCCACGCGTAATTACACTTTCGGCAATATCGACCAAGGAACACCATAGGTTTGCTTCAACTCGTCACCTCCAAAGTTTCCCTTGTTGTGCTTCGAATGGCCATGAATCCTATAAATTGATTTACGTCTGGTCAGTTGTAATACATCTGATGAGAGCGAAATACTTGCGTGCCAGCCAGAATGTCACCGGTCTCAGGATCCCAGAAGCCATAGAAGAGCATCATCTCTGCATCGCCCACGATACCACCTTGACATAGGCCGCTTAAAGCCTGGTGAATATTTGTCCTGAACTCTTCCTGGTTTCTGTGAATTGTCAGCAGTGGATCAGTGACGAAGGTTCAAATATACAAGGCTACATCCCAAGCTCTTCCTCCGCTTTTTCTCCCAATCCAACTTGTTGTCCTTGTTCAGAGCATCCCACATTTTTTTCAAGGTGGTTCGATATGCACCAGCCTCGGTGGTGCCCGTATCGGCAACTTGCTGCTTTGCAGCTGCAAGTATCGCTGGGCGAATCTCTCGCGCAAATAACTGACGTCCACTGAGAGTCGAGCTGAATTTGAGCAATGGATTCACCTTGATGATCTCTGAGGCGGATAGGATTTCAGGATGGGCTTTCTTGTATATGTGATGCAGGTAGTTGGTATATTGCGAACAATCATCTGTGTTGCATTGGGTGAAGAGGAACTTGTTGAGGTTGAGTGTTCGGAATGCGCATCTTAAACCATCTGGTCCGAGAGTTCTTGGACAGATCCAACTCTTCAAATTCTGCTGAAGCAAGAGCGGTGTTTGCTGTGGCTGCTTCCATCGAGTGAGTTCGATTCCTCGTACCCCAGCGTCCAACTTTGCAATGTAGTCCGGAAGGTATTAATTAAGGTGTTCCACCTAGCTATGGTGGAGGGCACACCGTCCTCGTAATTGAGGCATGGCACCCGGAGCGTGTGAACAGTGGACTTGAACAAGCAGAATATAGGTACAGACCATTCCTAGTCGGCGCTCCTTCTTTACCGACGGTCACGTTTTCAAGGGCATCTCGTCACTGGCGAGAAACTTGCGGAGGTAATCAAACGGGTGCGAGAACTTCTTTTGACACCATTCTTTCAATAAACTCAAAATCGGTACCAGATTCTGGAGGCATTCGATCCTCGGAAATACAGTGCAATTGCCGGCGACGGGGACCGAATGTGCGCGCCGCAAAGCGTATCATTGTCAAAATGTTTCCGTGGATCTGAACATTTACGATCCGTGCCATAACCTCAATCTCATGATGAAGGATCTCGGCAAGCTCTTCAAGAAGGTAGTTCAATTCCTGACATCCTGCAACATTCGGATTACTGATTGTTTACATTTAGGACCTCGGCCTCGTGAGCGCACTGTCAAATTACTTCGGCAAGTCAAATATAGGTACTAGGGTTGAGCACGGGTTCGGGTCAACCCGCCGGGTTTCCGGGTCGGGTCCCCGGGTACGGGTCGCGGGTCGTTGGGCTCGCGGACCCGGAGGAACCCGCTACCCGACCCACGGGTTGGCGGGTCATAGCGGGTACCGATAATTCGCCTTTTTAGCACATTTTGGGCTTAAGTTCGACAGTATCCAGGTGGGAGATCGGTGGAAAAGCTGGATCTTCAATTCAACTCTTCCTGAACAGAAACCGGATGCTATGCGACTGGTTTCAAGGCCGGTGAGTGCTCACCTTGCATGTTAAGGACAAATTAATTGTACTCACCACTCAATTCGCTGCAGAGACGGCAGAATGATGCTTTTCAGGTCATGTGGAGGCCAAAACACACTCCCAGGTATGCCCGAGATGCCCAATTCGAGACCCGTGGTGGACCCGCGCATTTGCGGGTCGGGTTTGGACCCGTACCCGCCGGGGTACGGGTTTTGCAGGTCCGGGTCCGGGTTGAGCGATCTCTACCCGGACCCGTACCCGTGCCCATCCCTATAGGTATGGTAGGGGACGTGACTTCATGACAACTTTGATGCATCGAACTTGCAACCCTAATAGCGAGGTCAGATATTGTTCGAAAACTCTGTTAATGCATATTGAGCAGCTATTGGTAGCTAGAAACATTGTATGGGTCAAAAATTTAAAAATCGTAAATCGATTTTTTGAGAGCCGATTGGCGGGTTTGGGTCACGTGGTGGGTCACGTGTAAGCAAACAAGCACAACTTCCAGCCCTCGACCTCGCGAACAGGACTATGGCATGCTCCAAACGTTTCAACAGCTTCATTGTGACTTCAAGAACGAGCCGTATCTGCTCGAAAAGGTGCGTGGATTAGATCACAGATTGCTGAACTACCTGCTCAATCCGCCACAGTTGCGCCGCAGATTGGCTGCAGATTATCAAGGAGGTGGGCGACGAGTGTCATTTCCTCCCACCCAGAGCTCAATCCCATTGAGTATTTTGGGGGGTGGTGCAAGATTATTTCCACGAGCAAAGCAACGGCAAGTTCGAGCATAGGAAGCGATTCTCCAGGAAGCACTTGACATGTGCCCACTGATATCCGTCTGTCGCTTCTTCCGACGAGTACATCAATATCTTGATATTTATCACCACGCACAACAGGAGCTGTAGCTGAGTTTGCTGCCAAGATGTACAAGCCGCATTTTTTTTCCGTATTTTAAACGGGCTCAAACACATACTTGAAAATTTTTGCACCTGCCGAGATTTGCGGGTTGGTCACGTGACTATATACCCAAAGTCCGAAACGTGAAATTTGAATAGAAACATGTTATTTTCCTGTCGTTTGCGCCTACTTTTGGCCCAAAATTGCAAAATTGCGACTTGACATAAAGTCGCGTCCCCTACCATACCCCTTCATTTTCCTCGGAAAGTCAAGTAAATTGTAGAATAGATACATAAGAAGCTCCTTATCGATCTCCCGGAGCAAAACTTTGAAAATATGATTTATGTTTTTCATCTTCGGATTGGCGTTTTTGATTGCGGATCACCCGGACCGGTGGCTGTGCCGCGCCATCAATTGCCCTGCCAGCGCGTCCCACCTCATTGCATTGTCAAGAGAGACTAGTGAATCAATCGGACTCATAACTTTTTGTCTCTCCAAATGGGACTCGAATTTTCTACTGGAACGGTGCCTGGCAGAATGTGTACGGAACAGTACAGCGAGCTTTCCGTATGCCCGACGTCGGTGCGCCTATGTTAGTCCTATACATACAATGACAATTATCTGCTAGGGGACTGTGGTTTTGGAAATTCGTGAGGACAGCGCAGGACTGTTAGCTTGCCGTAAGCCCTTGCGTCCAGAAATCAAGCTTCTGTGTTTACTCAAATTTCTTTCCTTTCTTTTCAGTGCATCCACTGTATCAAAGTAACCTAGACAGGGTGGTCTGATTGTACTCGCGCCAAAATACCGTAGGTCCACCACCATTCACACAAAGCTAATTCCTGCTGACTGTTACGGCATTCCTGAAGCGAGGCAGACACACACATTGCTGTCCTCACTCGATCGTGGGCAAGCCACATTCGCAAGATACAAGCCTTGGAAGCATTCGAATTACTTTCAAGTACCTGAAATAAAAGATCCAGGTCCAGCGACCTGAATTGAATGTTTGGCTGTCTGTGCTCAAAATGAAGGTTACTTCATTGCTCCATGAAGGTAAACTGACCAGCAAGGCCACGCAATGTTGTGGAAGCTTTCAGTGCATTAGATTGAATGAAAGCACGAGCATCAAAAGGTGTTTACATAAGAATAATGCACAACTCGGGAACGAGCCCATAGATTGTAGGGCGCACCAGCTCAATATGATGGGTATATGCTCCCTTTCTGGGGATAATGGCCTATGTATGTCGCAAAATTAGGAAGTCAGGGAGGCAGCCATCAAGTTGAACGAGAGCACATCAAAAAAAAGGTGTTTACATACAAATAACACCCGCCACTTCGTCTCGAAGTCCTCAGGTGAAACTGTCCGATAACATGCCCAGAAATCCTGCAGGAAGTTCTGCCAGTCACCAGCTAGGCTTCGCGACACGTTCTTGTTGACGTTCTCAAGGAGATGAGACAGACACGTGGGGGTTGCCAAATAGAAATCGGTTATATGGCAACCCCCATACTCTGGCATGGGGGTTGCCAAATAGAATTATCCGTCCAGGACCCATGATTATACCTTTCGAGGCCAGATCCCAATCTCGGCCGATCAGCCAATTTTTGTCCGCACAGTTTTTTTGGTCCGCGCGCGGATCTAGGGTCGAAAGGCATAATCACGGGTCCTGATCGTCCCCGCCATCAACAACAGCGTTGCTGATTGCCGACGCCAACAGATTGAGAGAGGAACAGACCCCTGATAATACCTTTCGAGGCCAGGGCCGGTGTCGGCCAAAATTTTGGAATTTTAGGTCCAAAACCTAGGTCCTGAACGGCCAAAAATGAGGCTCCAGCGCGAGAATGCCAGGTACCTCAGGACCCCGATAATAGGTGTGAAGGCCTGGTCCGTGTCCGGACAAAAAAATTGGGTTTTGAGCCTCCAAGTTAGGCCCTGTCCGGACAAAAATTTGGGTCGGGGGCAACTCTCATGTCCCTGTCCGGACAAAAATCCCCGGTCTAGAAGCCATCTCAGATATACTTTCAAATGGCTTCGGTGGCTCAACAGTCTGTGTCACGACCTTGGGCGTGCTTAATTTTTTGAAACCGGTCCCAGTTCGAATCCGCTGGCCACCGTTTTATTGTCTTAGTCGGCTTGACAAGCCACAGCCACACACTTACAAGCAATTTCTTCTTTTCTTTTTCCGCCGCCCTCACACACTGTGTTGGCGGGAAGACCGAGACAAATGGTACACCCCCAATTTGGCCCAATGTTTCAGCCCCATCCCGTCGGGGATATCTTGGAGATCTCGGTCAAGGTCTGATTAAGGTCCTGCTAGATATCACCCGACCTTTTTTGCGGAAGCTTAGTCTAAGCTTGGTAGAATATCGCAACAATACTGTCCCAACATTGAACTGAGCTTACATTTCATGGTCGTCGGAGATCTATGACCAAAACGGGCAGAGGCGCAAAAGGTAGTTGAAACAAGATTTACTACTCCTCCATCACGTCCGGCCGACTCAACTCCTCATCTTCCTCCTCTTCCTCCTCTTCCTCTGGGTCTCCCACTCTGGCCCTTTGCTGCCGCTGCTTTGGCCTGTTTTTTCTTTTCACGTGTCTCTCTTGATTTTTTAGCTGTGGCGGCGCGCTTTGCCGGCCCGGAAACGCGAAGTAGTGCAGCGAACTCGTTGCGCTGCGTGTCACGATCTGGGAAGCAGGGTATCGGAGCTGTTAAATCTCGAGGAGAGTGTCTCTGAGGAGGTGCGCATTGTGCAATGCATGCATGTTGATGAAATAAACCTGTGTATTTGCGTGTTGAATCGCCGTCTGTGTACGACTGGTAATATTCCGCTCTTGGACGACATGTTCAAGGCCAGAAACTGCCCGGCATTTGCTTCCATGGCAGTCGTGTTGTGCGTTGAAAGAGAACAAGATGTCCTACACGCTTTATTTCAGAACAACGTTGGCAAATGATAAGAAAGAACTTGTACTGCCGGTGCGGCCAAAAAATCTCGGGTGATGGTGAGAGTACTGGCATATTTATGCGGACATCCCGGGTAGCGGAAACATCGAACTTGCGCAAGACAACCACAGCATCCTCATATTTTGTGGGAGCGGCGCTGGGAATTAAAATAAGGCAGATCCGGCCGCTCAGAACTTCCCCGGTGTCCTGTTACGTATTCAGTTTGTGAACTAATATATGACAACTTAGAGACGAACGTTGCACTTGAAGAATACCCATGAGTTCTTGTGCATACATCTCCTGCTTGAGAGACAACATATTTGCACGTAGTCCAGGTCTTCCCTGCCCCGATATCGAGTTCCGGTGCCCAGAGTGGGCCAAGCACATCACGCCATGGTGCAGAGACGGCTGTGCGACGTGAATCGAGTTTAATGGAACCTACATCGAGATATAAATGAGGCCGTGTCAGAGCGAAGGAATTACTACACTCACCCGACTTTGGTTTGGATTTGTCCATCCAACCGAGGCGACGTTGAAGCTCCTTGTTTTTCTGGAGGAAGGATGTTACCTCGTGCCGGCTTGAACATAGTCCTGGGATCCCTCGGGCTTCCACCATCCACCACTAGCCTGGTGCTTAAATCGCTCCATATCTGCGAGTGTTACACCAATATCTCGACTCGGAGCTTGGTGATTTGACAGGACACTGCAAAGCCGGAATATCGCGTTCCAGCATTCAAAGCCCTCTGTGGCGTAGAGAATCGCTGGTCCAAATCGGCGAATATCGTCAGGAAGGTGCGGAAGGACATGGAGCTTGTATTTGGTGACAATCCGAGCCGGGTCGATTAATGCCCAGAGGTCCAAGACATTATCAATACATATTTGGAGATCCGCCTGGACAGAAGGGTGTTAATTAGTTACATGTTGATTGCGTGACCCACTCACAAGGTATTCTTCGAGATTTCGGATTTCCGGGTACCACAAGAGCGCTCCAAGCTCGCCGGAAGCCTTCCAAAGGTTGAAAAGATTGTTACTGCAAAGGTCGTCGTGGAGGTGAAAGATGCCGAGTTGCTGAAGAATTTTAAAATGCTTCCCAATCAGCCCGTTCTTGTACTTGACGATATATCGACCACGGACTGATGCCAGATTCAGTCCATTGGTCGACGATGACTGTAATCGAACCGCAAATTTGTCTCCCTTTGACTTATCCCATGGTGTGTTTGTTTCGTGCCAAATGTATTTATCATCTCCGAGGAGAATCGAGTGAAGAATTTCACACGGGCTGTCCCGGTGCGGATCGAGACCTGGGATGGTGTGTGATCAATTAACCGAATTTGATGAACAAAAATATATACAGCTCACCTATGACACGCAATAGAACATTGTAGTGATCCCCAGGCCGCAGTTGATGACGTTCCGCTGATTAAAACAATGAAGAACGGCATCACATTGGAAAAGGTACTCACCTGAATTCTTCGGCAATTTTGCGGCTCGGTCCTCAGGCTGCAGGATTACCCAGTTGTACAACTCCCACTGGATTAGATCGCGGATGCGAGTCTTGACTGCCTTGCGCGCGTCACCTTTGAGATTTTTATTCTTGAGCCGGGGATCCGTGTTGAAACGTCCCTTCTGAGTTTCCCGGGCTTTGACGATAAGCTTTTCAATCCAAAAGAGGGCGGTCTTGTCCTTGACACCGGTCTATGTCTGCAGCTCATCAACAGCGTCTTGAACACCGGAACAGGCAGCCCAAATTTGCTGTTTAATGACACGGACCGTTTTGGCCGGTGTACGTGGGGAGGGCTTGGCTTGGCTTGGCTTTGGCTCAAGCCAGGGCTTGGGGGAATCGGCAGTGGTACGAAGTTCATTTCGATGGCGTTTCCCAACTGATATCATTCTCAGCATCTGAATATGCCTCATTGCTTATGTGGAGTTCTGTACTGCGCTGTACATGTATCTTTGATAGTATGTCCTTATCCACTACATATTGTCTCGTTCTGTTGGGAGGATCGGTGGAGCTTGCCGGAATCGTTTAGTATGTACAGAACAAAGCGAAGAGCAGACTGTATGGGTGAATATATTTATTTTTCCACATCTATACAATCTACTGTATGTGCCACTAGGACGCAACCCCGCCATTCCAAGGGTGATGGCAAATCGGTCACAGACCGATTAAAACCGAACCTGCCGGCTGACGAAACCCTCGGCAATCTGAGGGCATTTCCAGCCAAATCGGTAGTGTTGCCGCGGTCCGGTCCGGGTCCGGTTCACACCAAAATTTTTGAACCCCGAACTGGACTTCGGGTTCGGTTCAGGCAATATTCTGAACCTTGAACCGGACCTCAGGTTCGGCTGAACCGCGGTCCAGTTCAGGTTCAAACAAGGTTCGGACAGGTTCGAACCAATTTTTTTTTCCCACACCATGTATATCGTGAAAATACAAAAAAGTACTCAAACCGTTGCTGCCGCTGTTGTCTCGTCCTCGTTATCATCCAAGTCCTCATCAAATGCATCCAAGAAATCAATCATCCGCTTACTGGCTTTCTCCGATGCATCCATGTGCCCGTTGCGGTACGCACTTTTGAGTATCTGGAGGGCTTCGAACATTTCGGGAGACAGCCGATTGCGCCGGGGGGTGGCGGTGAGGGAGCCGTTGGAAAAGGATCGTTCGGAGGCGGTAGCAGAGCCTTGGATTGCCAGGTAGTCACGAGCCATCCGGGACAGAGTCGGATACTGCTCAGCGTGGTGCTATAGAAGCGTCAGTCACACATAAAAAAAAATTGAGAAAAACACGGACCCCCCACCAGGCAACTACGTCATCTACGGTCTCGAGTGGGGCAGATAGATAGGCTCTGAGCTCCTCCCGAGGATCCGCCTTTGCGTAGTCTGCAGCCCGTCGGTTTTTAACTGCGGCCCGCATCCATGAGTGTCCGTATTGAACGGAGCCGGCTGATGGTTCTATTGGATGTGACATGACCCCCTATCTCGTGTCGGTCTCGATATAAATACCAGAAGAGTATCTTTCCTTCCTCAATGGCTCTGCACGCATTCGATTCCCCCGAGTTTCAAACTCTTACCCAGTACCTCGGGTACACTACCCACGACAACGCGGTATGTGTATTTTTTTTTCTGGCCGAACCCTTTCGCAATACTGATTACTGTTTGATCAGGGAATCTCGACCCGCTTTTCACCTCGAACAATTCACATCAGCCGTTGGGAGCTTTTCACACCATCGGTGCTGCGCCCCCGGATGTTTGTCTTGTTGAAGCTGCTTAGGGCCGTTGACATCAAGCTCGTCGATCAACTGTACATCCTCCAGTTCGCCTGCAGCGAGAAGAATATTATTCTTCATTTCCAAAGACTCAGACTCAAATCCCTGCTCTCTTGAAGTGAGTTTTTCCGAAATGTATCACATTTGGGTAACTGATCTTCCGGCAGGGCTTCATAACTACCATGACCCGTCGCCTGGCCCAGACAGCAGCTCGCGAGGCAGCGTTGTACGCGGCGCTTCCGGTTGACACATCTACTCAGGGTCGTAAGCGTGGACGCATCCATTTCAGTTGTGATAAGTGGCTCAGATGTACGGATAATTCTAATCAGCAACCCCCCGTACATGGCTACGGGGGGTTGCTGGATAGCATATTGCTATTCAGCACCCCCCCCGCCATCATTTGTTCTCGGCTAACCTCGGCTACGAACTGATCCGGTGATTAGGCAGCACTGCCGACGTTGATCGGGTTTGGGTAACACGGATGCGTGTACCATTAATGTCCTGTGACATAACCTTTCTGTCCTGGAGTATCCTTTTGTGTCACCTCTGACAGGCCCTCTTGTCAACCCGAGTTCCTGTTTATGTCCCCGATCGTGACTTTTATGTCCCCCAGAATACGTATTACGGCCCCATTTCCAAACTATATCTGTCATTTTGACAACAATATTATGTCCATCAGTTATCATCTTTCGGCCCACCCATGCTCACTTTCTGGTCCTCTCACTAACAGCTTTCTGTCTTCGCGACATCACCTTGTTGTCTTGGCATCAACCCCTTTTGGTCCGGCCATCAACCCCTTTTGGTCCGGCCATCAGATCTTTTTGGTCCAGCCGTCCAACCTTTTGGGTCCAGACTTTATGTATCTCCACAACCACTGGGCCGATTTCCTTGAACTTCAGGAGGATTATGATCGTACAGATCAGTATTGTTCAGCAAAAATAGAGGAATGGTCAATATTGCAGTATTTCCTTCAATACTGTAAATACTTGAACCGAGGCAACCGGCCCATCAGACTTTTGACACATCAGCTTGTGACCTTGTACAAGGTCAAACAAGGCCAAAAAGGCCAAAAAAGCTCGCAAGCTCGCAAGGTCACAAGCCATGTCCCGATTTTGACAAGGTCAAAATTTTGGCCAATTTTTTTTTTTGGGGGGGGGAGTGCATTGGGCTTTATCCCCCCATTTCAGTAGGGGTATTTTTTGACTTTCTCAACTTTTTGACCTTGTGAGACCTTGTGAGCTTGTCGACAAGCTCACAAGGCCAAACAAGCCACAAGTTATTTGTGAAATGGCTGATGCCAACCCACCGTGACATGGGCAACGGGTTTGGGCAATGCAACCACCCGTATTTTTACCGTGACCATTCAAATTTCGGCAACCAACAACATTGAACCTGGCCCTAATTCTGCCTCAAAATGGGTTTGAACAGCTCCTTATGTTGAGTGGTTCTCTCCATTTTCTCCAGATCCAGAACCACGCCATCATCTGTACAAAATTAAGCGATCCCTGAAGAACGGAGTTCAGTTGGCCGGCATCATCCCTGTTTCAACATCCACGCAGCATCCATCTCTTGCCCAAATTTGGCCCGGTTGCCCCGAAGGAGTGGAGCTCTAGTAATGTCCTCGAGAGATGCCCAGTATTCTTTGTAAATTCCATGATAGATAGACATGTCTACGCTACTGTATTTTAATCTTCACTTCCGCAACTGGAGACTGAGGTTTCTGTCCAGTACTGCCAGAGACCAATCATCCATTTATTTTTATTTTTCAGTACTGGTGAGATATGAATGGTAGGTTAGATTTGCCAGATTCCAACCGACATTGAATTCAGAACACGCAATGTACTTTAGGGCAGGCCAACAGGTCACGTGTTAGTTTAGGGCTGGGTTGTGTGTTCAAGTGTTTCCCGCAAAAAGGACTTCCGGGACATCAAAAGACCAACCATAGGTGCGCCAACGGTGTTTGGGTGGGTTCTCCTCGGTTTGAAAGATGTCTCAAAACACACTCTGGTAATATTTTGGTAATGTGGTAATTCATTGGGATTACCACGATTCCCCCGAATTGGAGGCCCACCTTGGAAATTTGGCAGAAATCGGGGGAAATTACCGAGGGAGGGTTTCCCTGATGTAGCTTTGAGATAAGCTTTTGCATCGCTCCTCCAGTCGAGAAGATGGACTTGTTGTCCAAGACAGGCATGACAAGCGCAATGGAAGACATGGTGAGGGAAATGAAGGAATGCCCAGAAATGAATGCTAGAACCACCAGAGACTGGTGCGCCCTCAGGAGTGTGTGTGGAAAAGAAAAGGTAGGTAAGGTAACTAGCTGATTCTAATGAACACCCAGTTGTGAGGCACACAGGCCCTAATCCCAGATTCAACGGATTGACTACCGTTTGTTGTCTGGTGAACTAAAGACTACCTCACAAAGAGGGATTGTCACAACAGTTGGTGTTCCTATCTACAAAAGGCCACACAACACTGAAAGGGCAGAAAACTGTCACAGAGTGGCAGAGAGGGCAGAGAGAGATAGCAGAGACTGAAGAATGAATGGAATCTCAGAATGACTGACTCTGATAGACCTAGAAGCCGGGGCCCATAACCTGTTAGAATCAGGCAAGCACAGTGGTCTGAGTCAACAGTGAGAAACTCGAATTGAAGAGAGAGACAAGACAACTAACCTGAGTCAACAGTGAGAAACTGGGGACTCAGGCTCTACACTAGGCTACTTATATACAAATGGCATAGCAACAATCAGACACCATGGAAACCATCAGGTCATCAGGATACTGATGGATACTACAATCAGACACCATGGAAACCATCAGATCCATCAGGATACTGGTGTTTCACATGTCTAAACTAAGTGTCCATGAAACACAACAACACAAATGAGAATGCTGGAAGTCCCACACTTCAACACCAATCTCGTGGACAGAGCCACGGCGATCGAGCGAATTTGATTTGGCGGCGGGCGCACAGGTGATTTCGGTGGGAGGAGAATACAGGAAGGATCTGCAAAGACATAAGGATTTAGCAAGTCAACATAATTATTAGATGATGTGGCGCACAGTGCAGATCAGCAAATGAACCTGAATCAAGCCACGAGGCGATTTGAGAGAGAGTTCTGAGACGACATTGTACAGCGTCTTGATCTGAGTGAGTTGCGCAACTTCGAGGACATATCTATCGATCGAAGCCCATGGGAACCGGCAGCTACGGATCCCGGGTTGAAGGCTTCCGCAGTAGCGCTCCATCGGAAATGCCCAGTAGCACAGGCCCGCAGAATTTAATGCCTGGTGCAATGTGCAAGAGGGCATGGATTGTCAGAGGGCATGTTGACATCCGCACTTTAACCTTGACTTTGACCACTGATACATGTTTTCCACTCAAATAAATACTGATTTTCGCAGGACTTTCGGGCAGAGATTAATTTGAGCATTCTATGGACCCAATTCATGCTCATGGATTTAATCGTCTTCATCAGAATCATCTGGTACCCGATCCGAAGCCAAAGCAAATCCCTCGCAACTGAGGCGAAGATTAGCACAACGAGTCACACATTCGTGCTTCTTGAAGAAATGTTTCGATGCCGGCTTGGCCATGGTCACCAACCCCGCTGGAACTACAAGAATAAGAACTGAAATGAAGCTGAGTCAAAGTTGAGACAACATTTTGCGCTCTCATTTCCATCATTCTCCTTGGAATGGACCTGCTTTATCCATTAGAAAACAATGACTACTTTCCGTAATACCAATGATCTTATATTAGCATTATCTGAGCATTATTTAGTGAATTTTACCGTGTCCAGGCCAATGGCCGGGAGCTCTAGAAACCGAACCGGTGCAACAGTGTAGACGGTCATATAGTGGGAAATGTGCACAACAGTGGCCAAGTGAAACCCCCATCTTTTATGAATTTATTCAAGACGCTTTGTGCCAAATTTATGCCAGAGCAACCCGGCCCGGTCACGCCTCCAAATAAAACTCATCGCCAATCTCATCGCATTAAGGAATGATCTGGTGAGACTTGAACCTAAAGGTTCAGCTCCCGCCTCAAAGAGGCCCAATCCAAGTCATTTAATATGTTGATCAACGGGTAAGTACTAAGTAGGCGTCATCGAGTCAGGTTCACCATCAAGTTGAACCTTCTGATGTCGCTCAACTCGCATCAATTTGGAATTGATGTCAGTTTGGTGTTCAACACTTGCTCACAGCAGTCTCGTTACGAGTTAGAGGATCAAATATAATCATTCAAATTGGTTGTAAGGGTAGTTTGTAAGCATAATTGAAGTACGAAGAGTCTCTCTTCTGGAGAACTGATCGGCAGACAATCCGGTGCGTAGCGGTGTTACGCCTATGCCTGCCAGGGCCAGTGACTGGGCAAACAAGGTTGGTTTGCATTTGACGTATCAAGAGGAGACGTGTTTACCACGACTTCGGGAAGGCACCAGTAGTGAAGTAGTGGTAGGATATCACTACCGGCCTGGATGCAGCCAAGGCCGGTTCCAGCGATTTTCCCATCCTTTGCCGCCATCTCCCGCGCTCGTTTAGAGCACCTTGAAATCACACCGCGTATTTCATGTGACGAATTTATTTCTACAATGCGGCACTACCTGACAATGGTGAAAACACAGACACATCGAGAGGCACTTACCTCGATATGCTGTCAACTCACAACTAGCCATAGAAATTTTGCTTGGATCATGAACATCAGCAGGTGCCCGGGAAAATAGGCTGTGTAGATTTTGCAAGACAGAGATAGAACTCCAGAACACGCGCTGATCACCTGCATTCCTAGATGCATTGGTTGAACTTCGCCGCGTGTTCATGGAGCAACTCTTCCTAAAATGTCCTAATCTAGAATGCCGCTTAAGGTCTATATTTTGATGCTGCATTGGCGCATCAGAGGCAGATGGCGGGATTGATGTCAATCAAAATAGGCATCACACCATCAAATAGGCATCACTGCTATGCTATCATACTAAAGTTGTATGTACTCGTTCTGGAGTTGTGAAGGAGTCGGGGCAATAATGTACACTAGCGCATGTATGATTGCAGACCAACTTCGTGACAAGTCTTTGTCCGATTTGGAAATCACTACTGACACCAGTTTTCTGAGATACAATGTTATTGTGTGAATAGCACTAAAAAAAAGTCCTCTATGGATCCTCGGAGCAAACTTTGAAAAGTGGAAAAAATGTTTTTGGTCAGGAAGATTTTGCGTTTTCGGTCCGGGGCAGCAGTAGCCGGTGGCTGTACCTCGCATCAATTTCTTTTTTCGGTTCATAGGTATGACCTGCTCAATGGGAAGCTTTCTGTCAACTTGGATTTTCTTCGGCCAGTATTGCTTCTTCCAGAGGCCAACAACATTGGGGAAGGTCTCATCAACTCGCGATGCCATGTTCGGCGGTCGGGGCGAGTTCAAGCAAAAACAACAATGCATCGAAGCTGGGTTAATTTGGATCCCAATGTCTGAGGCACACTTTGCAGAAATGGATAGCCCTGCTCATGCGAAGCTTTCCGTCAACTTAGATTTTCTTCGGAGTCTCCTCGACCGTCACACATCAACTGGACATGGGGCGGGCCAAAATGCCCCAGGATGACGCCAAGACTTCAATGCAGGCTTCTAGCCTAAATAATTGTTTACCGAAAATGCGATACCCAAAATTTCATCACTTTCCCTGGTTAATGCCTGGTATCGGGCAAATCCGGTTGCGCGCAAATATGCACTGGAAATTACGAGCACGATCTTCTGCATCTCAAGTAGACTGTGCACCAGTGACGTAGCATGGAAAAGATGAGATTTTCCCAGGAGGAGGCGCTCATGGCCATCCACATACATTCCATTTTTCCTTCTGCCAAATCTGTAGTCAAGAGTTTTCAACAGCGACGTGCAGTCCAGACAGAAATTATGCGCTCTTTGAGAGGAACACCTTTCTCTTCCAATGTTGCTTGCATTTCTGTAGAAGCCACATAATCAACAATTGTGTTCACTCGAAAGCGACCATCTTTTTCAGCCACAGCCTGTAGATGCAATTTAATAATAGCCAAGGAAAAGTCTTCATCATCAAGAAGCGAAGATGCATAACGACCATTTTATGCAAGGGAAGTTGGCCAGTAGAAAGGTATGTGTGTAGCCAGTCTTGAATCCTGCGGGCAAGATGGCTCCCATGCCTTGAGATTCTGCCAAATCATTGAAGTTTGTCTCCACTTGTTGAACATATAGTGGTGGACAAGTGGTCGTAGATGCGTGCAAGTAAGATTGGGTCGTTGACAAGGCTGCGTTGGGTCGAAGGAAATCGTAGTGCCTGCCGGCAACCAGGAAACGGAACGTGTCGATGGCGCACATCCTCATCGCCATGTTATACAGGGAATACGTACTCTGAGAAAAATCGGTGCCAGACGGCGATGCCGATTTGGCGAGATAGGAGCCGACGTGAAGAAGCGCGCTTTCTTCCAGTTTGAAAAATGCTGACAGGATCTTGTTCTTGGTGAGAATAGCTTCTTCGACGCTGACGCCAAGCTTCAGGGAGATAAAGATCAGATTTGACCGTAACTGAACTTTGAGCATAGACTAACCTTGATGCCAGCGGGGTCAATGAGGTTGCGGCCAGATTGCCCGTCTTCCTGAGTTCATTGATGTCCATACCTTCGAATCGAAGGACAAACACTTTGACTTCCTCCGGTGTAGCAGAAGACGGGGCACGGATGCATCCAAGCAACCCAGATGAATCGGATGTGATAGTGAAAGCTAGTCTAGAGCAAGTGAGTGATTGTCAGACTGGGTATGGCTAAGATTGGAAGGAATAATGATACCTTGAATGTTTGAGCGTCCTTTTCTATGTCGGCCGCGAACATCTGATATTCACCGCCCCTCCTCTTCTTCGTCTGCGATGATGGACTTGGAGTGGAAAGTGTTCCTGGTGATGAGCGAGGCAGGTGCTTCGAACAAGGTACAAAAGTGTTAAGGTCGTCAATTGTGAAATACCATAGCTGTGCTCCTCCATCGCTGGTGACATGTATGTAGGTGGTGGCGCCATAGACCTCAAGTAGCGCCTTTCCGCAGAAGGGTCTAATGAGTGCATCTGCCGCGGTCCCACGACTCCTAGGAACGGAGTCCTCGGAAGGGAGTTTTTTTTGTCACGTGGCGTAAATCCCAATCTTCCCTAATCTTCCGGACCAACGGGGGATCAACGATCAAGAAATATACACAGGATCCTTTTTTAGGCTCATAAGGCTGAAAGATTGATATCTGAAGAGTTCAGGTTCGCCTGACCATGGCTGAACAACAACAACAAAACCACTACGCCCACGCCCGCGCCCCTATTTTGTCACTCTGGCCTTCCGTGAATACTTGGTCGAAATCAAGGGGTACCGGTCCGTGAATGCCGGACCGGGTGCTGGTTGGTTGGTTGGCCCGGTGGCCCAAAAACATTTTCGGGTACTTTAAAAAATTTGGACTTGGGGCTGGCCCAGGGATGCTTTTAGTCCTTCCTAATGGTCGAATAACACATTCCCTGTGCCACAAAACTCCTGTTACCTCCTTTCCTCACCCTTGTCCGTCTTGATTTGGTATTGTGTTTGAAAATCTCCGCCGATCACAGTTCCCGGCGTGCTCTCGTGTGAGTTTTCAGTCATCCCGATGTTACGGTACTCATATATACTTCGCCTTGGTTACAGAGTTGAAGGGCCCGAACAGAGTGACCATTCGGATGCTCCCGACTTGAGCGATGATGATTCCTTCATGAACTTGGACTCCCGATCCCATCGCCGAAGGCCCCCAAGATTATGACTCTGAACTTGAATTGCCCACTGTTGAATGGCGGTCTCCCTCACCATTGGAGTATATTCCTGACTCCGATTTGCCTTCAACTCAGATTGGGCCATTGTTGCAGTCCGTCCCGGAAACTGAGGTGGGTATCACAGCTGTGTCACAGTTATAATTCCTCATTTGAGTAGGATCTGGCCGACCACGAACAGGAAAATGGAAGCAGCGCCCCGGCCACTATGCCCGCGGGTCTCCAGTGCTCCGACTTCCTCCGAGTCGGCGCCTCCGGGAATCACTGTCACTCCCAATCTGGGAGCAGAACCAACTGCGAGACGCTCCGGTCGCAAGCGCAAAGAGCGGGAGGAATTGAAGGACTTGTCAGCAGCGCTTTCGGCATGCATTTGCGGATCTTCGGCGGCTCCTCTGGATAGTTCGGAACACCCGAATGTGGTACGGTGCAGAAATGAAGGCTGCAAACTGTGTGTATGATGCTGTATGGCAGGAAAATATGACAATGTCTTGGATTTATTACATTTAACATCAAACTCTGCTGATGAGCCGTATTCGAGTGTATTTCTCGGGTGCAACTGTCTTCGGGACGAGTTTTCGCGAACCGCCCAGCATGCACGTGAATAATTGCCTTTTTAGGCCATCACGTGGTATGACGTGGTTGGTTGGTCGAGCCAAGGGGTCTAAAAAACAAAAACCGGCATATGTTCGTCATTCACAAACGGTACCCTTGGTCGAAATAGTCACCACAGTCTGGGGCTGATGTATCACTCCCCGCTAAAGTCCCAGATGCAATGTTATAATGAACAGCCTCATCAGGTTTCGGTTTGAGTCCGCGCCATCTTCGTCACTTCGTTACTTCGCTTAGGGCTGCGGAAGTTCGTGAGTTCGAATGGATTCCGTGAAAGTTTGTGACTCCAGCTAAATTTAGTAGAACTTCGTCACTTCCTCTCTACACTGTGAAAGTTCGTAACTTATGTCGCACTGACGATCACATGACCGCGACCATACACGTGGAAGTGCATGGCCAGCCGCAGCGTAGTGCACACTATTTTCAATTCAAGTTCAACTTTGTTTGGCATCATGACACCGTTCCCATGCTTAGAGTGTGCCCCTCGTTTTATGACCAGGAAGGTTGAGGACAGGATAGGTTCGGACTTGTGTAGGGGTCGAGAGTGGTTCAACTTGGAGTTAAATGTCTTATAAAAATAGTTGAGAGTAACGATGCAGCTTGTGAACTCGAACTAAAAATCAATGGCCGAGAATAGGGTGTTTCATACATCCCAACTTGGGGCCCAACTCGAGCCCCAACTCGAGATCCAACTCGGAGATCAAGTTGGGGCAGAAACCAAGTTGGGGTCCGAGTTGGATGTCAAATCGTGCATAACCCCACGAGCTGACATCCAACTTGGACCCCAACTTGATGCCCAACTTCGTCGCCCAACTTCGCTTAATTCGGTCCTACAGTGCCGAATTTGTATTATGTAACCTAACAAACTTCTCTGCACTACGACAACCGAGTGTGCGGGCCATGCCTCCAGAGCCAAGGACACGACAGCGCCGCCAAAGCCGCGCAAAAGTCGAGCCGCGGTCCAGACTCCCGACTCCTCTGACGTCGAAGTCGCATCGACGGGCGCCACCACCAAACCAAAAAAAAGCGCGAGACCGTTAACTGGATAAAAAATCCCACTTGGACCGACGACATCATCACCTACCTCAGCGAGGACCCCGCCTTTCGAATCAAACTGTTCTCTGACTCTACCGCAGATGCCAAGCAGGATGGCCGACGGAAGCTGGTGGGCAAAGACGGCAAGCCACAGCTGTATGCTCAGCTCGCCAAACACGTCTTCGCGGACAACCCGGATGAACAAGCTCGCTATCTGAACAACCCGGCGAAGTATGCCACTTCAGTGGAAACCCGTTTGCGCAGGTAAGCCCTACGTTCTGGACCACCGCAGGGAAAAAATTCTCACCGTCTATTCAGACTCAAGAAGGAGTACAAGGGGTTGGTCGAGACGCTCGGGGCGACAGGAGCGGGACTCGAACCGGACCAAGTCCTCCCAGGGAGCAATATTGCGTCCCTACTTGGTACGTCACTGGGCATTCCACGCTCACGGTTACTGACTACCACAGATGATATACGCTCAAAGTGGCCCTGGTGGGATGATCTCCACGCGTTCTGGCGGGAGCTCCCCAACTACAATCCCATTGGTGTCCAATCCTCGGAGCCCGGTACAGACCACGCATCAGATGCCAAGGCCCTCTTCCAGCCGCCCGCGCCCACCGAGGACGAGGACGAGGACGAGGGTCGTTCCATCACATCTATAGCCGGGGACGACGACGACGACGGCGCGGATGATCAGTCACACGAGTCGGAACGCGACGAGGAGGATGATGATTTGGATGACTTTGTAAGCCATCGTATGTTGCACGTTCCCTTGATGCTGATTCAGAACACAGGTGCCAGCGCCGGCCCGCCAGCGATCTTCGTCTCCTGATCCCATGCCGCCTCCCGCGATCGAGCCTGCTCCCAAGAAACAGACTGCTGTGCCAGCGCCCAAGAAAGCAAAGCCTGGCGGCGGGCGTGATCTTGGGCTCGCGAAGGCCCACGAGTCATCGTCCTCAGCGCGATCAGGGGCTGTGAAGGGGAAGAAGCCTGTCACAGCCATCGATCGGATGAACGACTTGCGCGAGACGGAATCGGCGCGTTTGGGGCAGAAGCGGGAGATGCAGCACGAGGAGGAGATGGAACGCATCAAGGTCAAGCGCTTGAAGCTCGAGGTCAAGCTCCTGCAGGCCCAGAACGAGCGCAGACGCCTTAACCAACACGCGTGGAGCACCCCGGCATCTCCTCGATCCCCACGACGTGCATGTACCCCCAGCCGTGGCTTATATTCCCCTGCCCGGCTTCCCCAGCTGCCGTACATGCTCCCCAGCTCCTCTCGCAGCACTCTTTCGACGAGTGCTGCCTCCTCTTCGTCGTCGGGTCTCCACGATGGTCAAGATTCATTCTCGACGGACGATTTCATGGCGCTCGCCGGGTACAGCATGCCGGAGGGTGGAGCCGGCTACGAGTTCAACACCGCTGCTAGTGGTGACTCGGAGCCGTGGCCTGTCCTTCCGCGGAACAGTGGGGACTTGTCGTGATTTCTCCATTTCTTTATTGTCTATACATATTTCATCATATTCACCGTATATTTTCATCGTCTTAAATAGATACACTCGTTATAGTATTCATATATACCGTATATTTTCATCGTCTTAAGTAGATGCACTCGTTATAGTATTCAGTATATACACTGTCGCGGATTCAGTACATCCGGTCTCTTAATACGAGAAGCGACTTTATTCCCATTCCCTCGACTCCGCTGTACCGCTGTCAAAAAGCTTCTTCTTGAGCTCTGCGCGCTTCTTGTTCCCTCGGCTCTTTCTCCTCTCAGATGATATGATCTCGACGGTGGTGGCGACAGGAACGGGATTAGCCAAGCCTTCCCTCAGTAGCTCATCCATGAAGTCGTTGTCCTCTCTCCCGGCCTCCAATCGCCCCACAAGCGTGTGAATGATGATGCAAGCCTTCACCCATGCCAGGGCACGCTCATGGTCAACGGCGTCATCAATCTGTTGCCGAAGGCCTCGAAGAGAACAGAAACGGCCTTTGATGTAGCCCATGGCATGCTCTGACTTGACGCGAACCTGGCGGTAAAAATGGAAGGTGAGTCCAAGTAGTGCTTCCGACAGTTAAGACGCACTCGTGATAAGTGATAGTTAAAAGTCTTGTTGTTCGGCTGAAGCGAGGCCGGCTTCTTGTATGGAGTAAGACACCACCAGTCTAATCCGTACGCAGAGTCAGCCCAAATCCACTCTTTGTCCTTCTTGAATAAGGTACGGTGCTGTTTAAAGGTACGGGAATCGCAAAAAACTGTCGAGTCATGTGCGCTACCACAATGACCGACAACATAGTCAATAACTCGGAGATTTGGGAGTGTAATGAGCTACAGACAACAGTCAGAGATATAATTAATTGGTCCAATGTTGTACGCACCTGGACATTGAGTGAATAATTGCTTTTCCTGTCGAAATAAGCCTCGCCATGATGGCCGGGCTTCTCGAAGAGCGGTACAAGGGTTCCGTCGACCATGCAAAATCCGCCGGCCCAATCCTCGCATGAGGCTGCCTCCACCCAAGCTTTAGCTTCATCTTTCTCGGCCTCTGTCGGCCAGCAGATTACCTCGTCATGGAGGGCGAGGAAAGCGATGATGACCCTGTATGTGCTCTTCACTACAAGGCCCGCACTTACACCGGCCCACTGCGCGATAGCTTCAACCGAGGCAGCATTGCCATCATGGCCGAATCGATAGAGGGCAATGGCAAGTTGGAAGTGCACGGGTGTCTGCCTGCAGAACGAGTTGTTGGCAAAGATATGGTGACCTTCGATCATCGTGACGAGCTCGTCGAATGTTTCCGGGCTGACACGAAGATTGCGCCGGAATCTCTTGGGATCATCCTGCTTGAATTCAACCAGGACGAGGTGGAGCTGCGAGGCTTTTGCTACCTTGCCGGGATTGAGAACGCGAGTGCGTGCGACGGCATTCATCATTTCTCCGTATGCGCTCATCTTTGCGGCATATACATCATCTTCGTCGTCGTCCGACATTTCAGTGGGAGCGGCCGGCATAGAGTCATCAGAGGATGAGTCGGATGAGCTGGAGGAAGAGTCCGAAGACGTGGAGGACATATCAGAGATGTCCGAGTCCGAGCCGCTATCGATGGTTGTCATACGACGGTCGAAGTCCATGTCGTCCTCCAGTTCATTGAGTCGCTGTTCCTCAAAGTAATCATCCGTATCCTGCTCGGCTTGACGAGTAAGTCCACGTATCAAGGACTGACGCTCGGAGATGGTAGGCATGAAAGTGATATTAATCGACAGGAGCTTACAAAGCAGCGACAATCTACACGAGGTCTGGTACAGTATCTGCATCATCCTCCGGCGATATCCCACACGTTCCGGGGCTTGCGAGGATCACCGTGGTATCAGATGGACAGTCTATCTGGAATCAAAATGAAAAGGTATCCAGAGTGCCGCAATAATATACATACATCAGAACAGCCTTGTTGCTGGGTCATTGGAGAGTCTAAGAAGCCTTCATGGTAGTCGATTATACGTGGCTGCAATGTCTGGCCCAGAGGATGAGGGCTAAGAGACCCATAGTTGCCGCGTCTTTCATAATGCCGCGGCTGATTCGGAGGTGCTGGGCTGGATGAAAAGAGCAGTGGGAGCCAAGTAGTTGTATCTTCCGATGGATTCCGTTCACGCTGAGCCCGTAGGATCTCAAGGAGTAAGAGATACAGTTCACGAAGAGCGGCGGCAGTGGAGGTAAGAGGGAAGGGCATAATTACCGCATTCGGAAGACATTTCCCACTGAGGTTCAGACACCCAACGGTTAGCGCAAGTTGGACCGAAAGTTGGAAGAAGCCAACAGGTGTTTCACACATGTGGCTCCGACTTGGACCCCAACTTGGACCCCAACTCGGTCAAGTTGGGGTCAAGTTGGACACCGAGTTGGGGTCAAGTTGGGCGCCAAGTTGGGATGTATGAAACACCTCCCTATTCGTTAACCCCCACCGACTCCGTGAGCTGCCACGGTCACTCATTTTTCCTCAGACTTCTACAGCAACAGAGCCCGCTTACGCCCGAGGCCCAAGTTCGATCTCTGACATGTCGCCTCTTGCGCACGGTGTCAAGCCGGGACTTCATTGTACTCGGAATCTACTGTATTTAAAAAATTAAATGATCTATTCAACCTCGATGTCGTCTGGTAGAATGGCAGTCAGCATTTCAGGGTATTCATCTCGAAACTCGCTCCAGTGATTCTGAGCATATTCCACCGCACTCATATTGATGCCATCTCTCTCGATCCCCCACCCCTTCAGAGGCCCAAGCTTCAGACGCTTTGGAGGCGCATCGGACTCCAAGGACGTGGAGCCAGAACGTTTTCGAATCGGCCTCGTTGTGTGTTCGGGGGTGGTGACGGTTGGCTGCCAAGTTTTCAGCTCATTGTACGTCTTTAGTAAATATCCCAGTCTAGTAGTCGCACCTGGTATAGTTTTCGTCTGGGATAGTCCATTACCACCAGATGTTGATGAATTCGGGGTCAAGAACTTTGAGCCATTGAGCATTTACGACGAGAATCCTTGGTAGTTGCCGTGAGCATCTGTGTGGGCATGGGCGATGTGCTCATCAATCAACAGGAGTATCTAGCGCACCGGATTTGGTAGGCTGACTCTTCCGGGCTCGGACGGCACGAACACGCCCCGAAGAATTGGACTGCATGCTGTGAGAAACCGGAAACAAAGTAAGAAAGCACCAAACCTTTGACTCCGCCCGTATCTGCTTGAGTTTGGGCTTGTGCATCCGCAACGGCCTGCTCTGCAGCTTGAACTTCCTCGTCTGCAGCCCGAGCATGTTTAGCCTTCCGGTAGTGTTCACGCGGCGTGCGTTACGACTTGAATATGTTGGATTTGGAGTGCTGTGCATAGCTGTGCGAGCTGTTGCGAGCTCGTCACTATA